>CAMZMU010000063.1:55903617-56127396 GCA_947311845.1 Poa pratensis | reverse complement strand
TGCTTCAAAGGGCAAATTCAAGTTATAGCAAATCTAAAAGCAAAAGGTGTCCAGATCCAGGTTGCAGCCTTTGTGGAGAGTTTGAAACGATTTCTCACTTGATCTTTTTAGTGCTCCCTCTCCGCAGTTCAGTTGTGGTATGTCAAGGAAGCTGACGAGGGGTAGACTCATCAAGACCCACGGTTAAGGTCCCTGTGAGAATATGGGGATAGAACGTGGTAGAGCTGGAAGTATCGTCGCTGACAAGCGGGGCAAGGATTTTACCCAGGTTCAGGGCCCTCGTGTGGAGGTACACCCCTACGTCCTGCCTGTCTGTTATTGATTTGAGAGTATATGCGGGTTCCAATGGGATCCCGGCGAGATGCTGATCTCGCTAGGTTTTTGGTGGTTCTGAAAGTGCGTGTCTGGTTCGATGGCCCTCCCAGCCTTTATAAAGGCTGGGTCTCGGGAGTTCGTAACCGACTCAGTTTACATATAAGGAAAGCCTAAACCGACTATGGATTCGTCTAGCTTGGAGATACTCTATCTTCTTGGGCCTTCCTTTATGGGCTTTTCGTAGGCTCGTGATAGCTGGGGCTAGTCGATACGTGCACCAGGTACCCTCATGGTAGGGTACCCGATAGATATATCCCTGTCAGAAGCTCTCAACTCGGATCACCCCCCTCGTAGTTTCCAGGATCTCTTTGAAGTAGCTTGTAGGAATCCTGGATCAAGTTTGAATCGTTGATCTGGGCGTTATTGGGAGCTTTATCTTGGTCAATTAGAATACTAAAGAAAGATTCTAGTGTTCCATCATGAAGTGTGGCGGCTCACCATAACTAACATCTTCCAACTATTTTATATGTCGCAGTAGATGAGGCGTCATTGCCGGAAATTGGTGTCGCATCGCAGAGGGATGCTATATTGTCTGGAAGTCTTTCCTTTTGTTTCCTGCTCCTGCGTGAGCCTGATCTTCCCAACATGTGGTCTACCATGGTTGAGGTGTTACCCTAGTTTCTAGTGGTTTTTTCTTTTTTTTTGCTGTAACCAGAGGATGGTTTCCACCCTATAACTACATGTGAACTCTATGCTTTATAAAGGCAGCGGTCTCTTGAGCCTTTATCTAAAAAAATGGCCGGCCACCTCGATCAATGCAGTAGAAGCCTCGTCGATGAGTTCATGGGTTGGTGGATCTGGTGGTTTTTCTTTTCTTTTTTCTTGTAAGCAGACGATGGTTTCCACCCAAAACTGCATGTGAACTCTATGATTTCTAAGGCAGGGCTCTTTTGAGCCTTTGTTCTAAAAAGACAGGGTTGTGCCACCTCATCGATGAGTTCATGTTTGGCGAATGTGAGGGAGTCATGAGAGAGGATCTAACGGATGAGTGTAGAGAAGGATCACGAGGGAAGGAGTGTGCGAGCAGTGAGGAAACACCTTGCCACTACCGTATGCTGGCTGGTCTACCTCCTGCCCCCCCCCCCCCCCCCCCCCCTCCTCGTCCACACACACACACAGCGACACCCTTTAGAGGTGGAATGTGCTAAGAGCATCTCCAACAGACGCGCTAGGCGCCGGTGCGCTAATTTTTTTTGCAGCGCCAGAAAAGCGGTGTAGTTGCGCGCGACGCCTGTTTTGCTTTAGCAGAGCGCTATAATTTTAGCGCGTCGCTGTCGCGCTTCACCAGTCGCGCTAAAATGCAGCGCCACAAACACAAATATGCAGTGTTGTGCAACGTACACAGATCGAAAACAGAAAATAAAATGACTAGAAAATATTAAATATATAGCTAGCTTCGATTACACGAACATGAACAGACGTGCTAGATAAACACGAACAAACGAACAGACGCGCTAGAAACACGAACAAACGAACAGACGCGCTAGTCGCCGGCGTGGACATGAACTCGAACTAGAACTCGAAGTCGGAGTCGGAGGAGAAATCCAGTCCGTGTTCGAAGTGTCCGAGATCTCGTCCTTAAGTGCGGCCCACCGCTCGTCGCCGGCGAGCCAGGTGGCTTGCCTGCAGCTCGGCACGCTCCGCCCGTCGCTCCGCACGCTCGGACGCCCGTGGTGTTCCAGAACTGGAACTCCGCAGCCGCGTCGAGCGGGTGGCACCGGTACCAATCCTCCACGGCGCGCTCGTCCCGCTCCTCGACTAGACGGAGCGTGGCGCGAGGCGGTGTTCGCGGCGGTCTTCGGGGGTGACGAGGCGCGGCCGAGGCGCCATGTCCGCGCGCCTGCGCGTTGCGGCAGTCGCGGAAGTTCAATGGCCGACGACCGATTGAGCCTCCACGCCGCCGCGTCGTAGGCGCGGGCGGCCGCCTCCGCGGTCTCGAACGTCCCGAGCGGGACGCGGCTATCGCCGGAACGGATCTCCGCGGTGAAAGTTCCGTTGGGGCGCGGGCGGACGCCGCGGTAGCCGGATTGGCTTCGGCGGCGCGGAGGCATCGCGGCGGTGGTGGCGGCGTGGTGGAGGTGGGGTTTCCGTGCGGGCGCGGGTGGGGAAAAGCGGTTGTGAGAGAGAGGAGCGACGCGTGGAGTGAGCTCGCGCTGGGCGCGGGGCGGTGTATATAACGCGAAAACTAGTGCGTTGGCGGGCGCGCGCTACGCTTTTTGGTGCGCGCGCTCTTTTCCCACGTCTGCTGGAGCGAGCCAAAATGCCCGCGTGCGGGAAAAACCAGTTATTTGGCGCGCGCGGGGCGATTTACCGCGACTGACCAGACACATCATTTTTTCAATAAAAATTTACGTATGCATATGGAACATGGAATGAACACACATATTTTTTTTTCAGATTCAAAATAACACTATTTTCACCTGGTAGCAAACGCACCCGGTGCAACTTTAAATTACCTGAACTCTGCGGGAAATCCACTTCGGCTCAGAGGTGCAGAACTCTACATGCACCCACAATTTAAAAGTGCATTTTAAGTTTTACAAAATCCTGGAAAAAAACTGAGTGTACATCCGCACATTCTACTTTTGCACACAAAGTTTCGCAATAAATAGACGTATTTTTGGCTTGTGTAAAAAACCATTTTTGGTACTCCAAAATGACTGTTACAAGACATATTTTGTGTCTTCTACACAGGCCATAAAAAAATTCTCGCAAAAACTTGTTTGCGAACATAGAACGTTCAGATGCACATATTGTATTTTTCGATATTTTTTAACATCTTGAAATATATTTTTCATAGGGTGGACCCTATGAGCGAAAATAGCGTGTCCGAACCCTCTATGCACCCTATTGTCCAGCTAAACATGGTGACGCAGAAGAAGGGTAATTAAACAGATGGCCACAACTCATCTAGGTTCGTCCTTCAAACAAATCCATCCACGTTCATCCTTCGAACCGAGTGCACGGCTGGAGTCTTGTGTTTCAATTAAACAGGGTCCCAAAATGTGTAAATGCGAATCCCAGGAGGTGTGAGCTGCTTGGGCAGAGGTGTGACAGGCTGACAGCGACGCCTCCTCGCCCATGGCAACATTCTTACATCTCCATGGCGACATCCAACCCCCGTTTCTGTCAACTGCCACACGCTCTTCGACGTGCGTCTAGCATTATCCCCTTTTCCGTTCTACTACCACGAATGTCTCAAAATCCGTTTCTTTTCCTGCTCACAAACTCGAACAAGTGCGGTGCAAATGTGTCACACAACCCAACCCAACATCGCAGGAAACTTGGTTTATAACTTTACACTTCTGTCCCAATTGAGGCTTTTGTCTTATTCATTTTATATTTAAACATAGCTAGCTGCCTAACTACTTTTTTTTGGGTAAGGAGTAAGCAAAATGCTCACCACGTGAACACATCATGCACACACACGCAGACACCCTCTCTCCTATCTATTTATACGTTTTTTTCTTCTGAAACTATCTATTTATGCTATATTGCATCGTGTGCAGTGTTGTCATCGTGCGACTTCTTTGTGCCTCCGCTTGCCAGGGCGCCATTCAGTTTACTACCACCAAACGCAACAACTCGCCAAGGCACCACCACCATTCGCTTCACCCATCGCCATGGGCTCCCTCGCCGCCGCGACGAGCCGTCGCCTCCACTCCGCTACCCTCCGGCTCGCCGCGACGGCGACATTGTCGACGACTACCATGGAGTCCTCGTGCCGGACCCCTACAGATGGTGAGTGACCTCTGTCCGTTGCTCTGCTCGCAATCTGGTTCTACTTCTTTTTTTCACCAGCATATTTTACTTCTTTCTCTATAGCTTCTTGAATGAAAGGCACACTCATGTTGTGTCCGTAAGTTTGTTTACACCCCCCGTTTGTTTCTACGACCACGATAATGTTACTCATCTGCGTCCATGAGCTTCGCCCAGTTTGAGACATGCAGTTAGACCGGAGAGAAGCTAGCAGTATTTGCACATCAGAGATTCAGAATGTTTACGTTTTCAGCTAAGGTATCCATCCGGCATCGAGCTTCCGACCACTCTATTGGGTGCTGTGAGCCTTCAGCTTTGATTCATGCGCATGCCATGGCTGTAGATGCTCTAACGCTGTCAAATCTTCTTGGAAACATAAAAAAAAGAGTATAATATGTTTTCAGGAATCAGTGCAGACTTTATCGAAAAAAGGAATCAGTGCAGATACTCTGACCGGAAAGAAGTGCTTCTTTCCCGTAATGAGGAACCTAATATTTTTATGAAAGAAGTACTGTTTTAGCAGGATAAAAATGTACTAGACTCACCCTCATTTTCCTTCATGAAAGTATTAGTTCCTCATTTTCATGAAAGAAGTACGGTTTTAGGAGACCGAAAGATTTCTCTCTGACCAGAAAGGTAAAGTTTACGCAATTCCTTGGGAACTACTCCCTCCATTCTCCATTCTTATGAATAAGGCGCACGTGCATTTCCAGAAAAAATTTGACCGAAAGAATTGAACAACAGTATCTCGATTATATAGTACATATAATTGATATTGTTAGATTCGTATTGAAAACACTTTCTAGTTACACCAATTCTATATCAATAGCCCTTATATAAATTGATTAATTCTGGGTCAATAATACAATTTTAAAAACTTGTGTGCCTTATATACTAGAATGGAGGTATTATTAGGTTTCTCAACATATGACGCATATTTATAGTCAAAATTCCTTTTGGACTAATTTTATGGATAAAAATATGATCATCTACAAGATTTGATAAATATTTATGAAAATATAGTCTACTGTGGATCTATTGTTACCGATTTGGTATTCTAGATGGTCTCATTTTTATTCACATGATTGGTCAAACCTATAATATATGTTGACTTTTGACTAAATTTATATGTCTTATTTCAAGAAACGAAGTGAGTAGTAACAACACTTCCTGGAGTAATACCACACTACAATAATGCACACCACATGTCAGAAGAGGATAACTGTTTCATTCATTTCACTGTGGCTAGCTGCATCAGTACAGACGACTCGTGCAGACTGCAGAACAACCGTTAACTCGCAGTCCTTACATTTTATAGATTGTTAATTAAGATCAAGATCGATATTCTTTTGCAGGATTCAGATCGAGTTCAGTTTGAAACGATTACCGATAACGGGTCAGCTCGACTCAACTCGGCTCAACTCGTAAATACTCGTTGGTCATCGAACCAACTCAACTCAACTAGTTAACTAAACGAGCTCCAGACTCTAACTTGGCTCGACTCAATAAAAATTCGAATTGGCTCGGTAAACTCATTAACCTCGGCAATAAATGTTAACAACACATGTAACGTGCGTAGTCCATATTATATAACATAAAATTAAATACTCAAACATTTTGTAACAACTCATTGTTCATAGCTTAAAAATCAACAACATGATAGAACATAATTGCTATATATGGCCTATATGTCTCTAGTGGCTATGCTCCCGTATGTATGACCTAAGTATTGTGGGCATTAAAAATCTGGATTTTGTGTTAAGTGTTGATGAACGAAAATATGCACTGAACTAACTCACAAAGTTATGATCTTAGGCATATTACGAGTTACACGAGTTTAACGAGTACTCGTAACTCGATCATTAAGCTCGTTTTCTTAATGAGATCTAGAAATGTCAGCTTGGCTCAACTCATAAGTGCCCGAGTTCGAGCCGAGTTGAGCCGATTTTTCGAATACTCGTTAAGCTCACGAGGTTCGAGATTTATTTCCACCCTCCGTTCTCTTCCTCGATAAAATGGCGAAATCTTATCTTAATGTCATATGACAATGCAAAGATTTGCATGTTCTTGAAAAAAAACGGCGAAAACCTTTTTCGTTGTAAGTTGTAACACTAGCGGCACGTACCGTATTGACGTCCGTTTTGCTGGTGGGTACGTTCTGTTCAGGATGGAGGAGCTGGAGTCGGAGGAGACGAAGGAGTTCGTGGCCGCGCAGGCGGCCGTGTCCGACGCCGTGCTCGCCACCTGCGACCACCGCGGCCGCCTGCGCGGGCAGCTCACGGCGCTCCTGGACCACCCGCGCTACCGCGCCCCGTTCAAGCGCGCCGGCAGCTACTTCTACTTCCACAACCCCGGCCTACTCCCCCACGGCGTCCTCTACGTGCAGCACGGGCTGGGCGGCGAGCCCGAAGTGCTGCTGGACCCGAGCGTGCTCAGCGACGACGCCACGGTGTCGCTGTCCATGATCGGCGTCAGCGACGACGCCGCGCATCTGGCCTACGGCACCAGCGCCAGCGGCAGCGACTGGGTCACCATCAGGGTCATGCGCGTCCGCGACAAGCACCCCCTGCGCGACACCCTGTCCTGGGTAAGCCCGATAGCGAACTCTCTCCGTTCCAATTTGTTCAGCTCAGTCCATGCCGGCGCCACCGTATGTATTATGTGTTCCTGAAAATCTTGTGAAATTCAGGTGAAGTTCTCGCGCATCGCGTGGACGCGCGAAGGGAAGGGGTTCTTCTACTCGCGTTTCCCAGCTCCAAAGTAAGCTGCAGAAATTTTTAGAAATTTTGTGGTTCTTGTGAGATCGAAATGGAGCATCTCGCTTCATGCTTCTTGTTGCTGGTTCTGCTGCACAGGGACGACGATGGCGCGTCGGAGTCCGGGATCAGGACTGATGTTAATCTCAACCACGAGTTTACTATCATCTCCTCGGAACCGACCAGTCTGACGACGTGCTGTGCTGGAAAGACCCCGAGCATCCGAAGTACATATACACCCCCGAAGTCACAGAGGACGGCAAGGTACAATACTCACTGAACTTAACATTGACAAAAACATAGAGATTATTCACCACTAGTAGCTGATATCTTTTCTCTTGACACTATGCTGCAGTATGTGCTCCTGTCAGTTTCCGAAACTTCAGAGCCGGTGAACAAGCTGTACTACTGCGACCTCTCAGCTCTCCCCCATGGTCTTTCATCCATCAATGGAGCCCACGAAATGCTTCCATTCGTGAAGCTCGTCGACGAATTTGAGGCGTACTACGGAGTCATCGCCAACGACGACACCCGGTTCACGATCCTGACGAACAAAGACGCCCGAGGTACAAGCTGTCGCGGGTCGACGTCGCCGATCCGCACTCGTCGTGGGCCGACGTTCTGCCTGAAGACGGCAAGGCCGTCCTGGAATCCGCCTGCGCCGTGCACGACGACAAGCTCCTGGTGAACTACCTGTCGGACGTCAAGTACGTGCTGCAGATGAGGAGCTTGGTCACCGGGGAGCTGCTCCATGGCATCCCCATCGACATCGGCAGCGTCAACGGGATCTCCGGCAGGCGCGCCGACTCCGAGGTGTTCGTCGAGTTTGCGAGTTTTCTTACTCCGGGAATCATCTACAGGTGTGATCTGAGCGCTGGGGCTCCGGAGATGAGCGTTTACAGAGAAATCTCGGTTCCTGGCTTTGATCGCACGGAGTTCGAAGCAAAGCAGGTAAATTCCCTTATCCGAAAGAAAGAAATTACACTGAACTATGTTTGATGTATTTGCAGTTCAGTTAAAGTTTGCTTGGTGTTTCCAGGTGTTCTACCCAAGCAAGGACGGGACCAAGATCCCGATGTTCGTGGTGTCGAGGAAGGGCATCGACCTCGACGGGTCGCACCCAGCCCTGCTCTACGGCTACGGCGGGTTCGGCATGAGCATGACGCCGCTGTTCAGCGCCGCGCGCGTCGTCCTCATGCGGAACCTCGGGTTCGTGACCTGCATCGCCAACATCAGGGGCGGCGGAGAGTACGGCGAAGACTGGCACAAGGCCGGCTCTTTGGCGAACAAGCAGAACTGCTTCGACGATTTCGTCGCCGCCGGCGAGTTCCTCGTGTCCGCCGGCTACACGAGCCCGAGCCGGCTGTGCATCGAGGGCGGCAGCAACGGTGGGCTCCTGGTGGCCGCCTGCATCAACCAGGTCAGTCTTGATTTGCGCAACGTCGATGCAGCAATTTCTTGATGCGGAGGAAGTAAAACAAAATGAGTGGAGATTGTTTTGCGGTTGCAGCGGCCTGGGCTTTTCGGGTGCGCTCTTGCTCATGTGGGTGTCATGGACATGCTTCGGTTCCACAAGTTCACCATAGGTGTTGCTTTGTGCCTGTCCCTTCCTGAAAATCATAGTATATCTTGTTTGTTTCACTGTGGAAGTTGACATATTATGAGTACCTGTCATCCCAGGTCGTGCATGGACCTGTGATTTCGGCTGCTCGGAGAAGGAGGAAGAATTTCAGTGGCTCATCAAGTATGGAACCGATATACAGTCGCTGGTTTCTGTTGTTTTTCTGAAAGGCTCAAATTAACCATTCCGACGACCGACGAATGCAGGTACTCCCTCTCTGCACAACGTGAGGCGGCCGTGGGAGAAGTGCGCCGCCGGCGACCGCCGCCGCCAGCTCCAGTACCCTTCCACCATGCTGCTGACGGCGGACCACGACGACCGCGTCGTGCCATCGCACACCCTGAAAATCCTCGCGGTATGTACGCTACTATAGCCAAAACTCTGCCTCCATCGTTTTCCGTATCAAGAACTGACGATCTGTCCCGTCAGACGATGCAACACGTCCTGTGCAGGAGCGTGGAGCAGAGCCCCCAGACGAACCCGATCGTCGCCCGGATCGACCGCAAGAGCGGCCACGGCTGCGGCCGCTCCACGCAGAAAATCGTACGGGCTTACTGAAACAACAGTCCTCTTATTCATTGTGTTTTCGCCATGACTGGAATCGCTTGCTGATGCATGTATTCGTTGTGTGAGAATGGCAGATCGACGAGGCGGCGGATCGTTACGCGTTCGCGGCTAAGATGATGGATGTCTCTTGGATCGATTGAGTCCTCCGATCGCCGCCGTACGCGATGACTGTGAATCCGTGGTTGGCCATACAGGGAAATTAAGATGTCCTCCTTTAGGTTTGACGCTGGTGTTTCTCATTTAAGCCGGAATATTCTTCAGTGGGAGGCGACGTTTCCGTCGACAGCAAGGCGCCCGTGGTGACTTCGTCAATCTCAAGACTCGACCCGCCGACTCGGTCTCTCGGAGGTGCTCATAGGGGTAGGGTGTGCGTGCGTGCGTTAATAAGGGTGAGTGTGTGCACGTGTATATGAGCGCTTCCGTTGTACTGTGTTTAGCAACAAAAAAAAAATCGATGGTGTAGCCGGCCGTTTGATATAATCTTGATTGATTCCTCCCACCCCTACGTGAATCTCAGAACGGAGGCGTCCAACGGCTGAAAGATGTCAATTAGACATTATCAAAAATCTAAGGCGACTTAGTTTTAACAACGTTTCTCATGGAGATCATGATGGTTGATCGATAATGGCTGTCAAACCCCTTGTGGTTGTGCCTTTAGATTTGACAACCCAATACCAATGTGGCAATGTTCATACTGCTGGGAATAAGCCGTGACAGAGCACGGTGGCGACCGGCGTCAGTGCGCCTGGTCAGGTCCGTGGGGCTGGGTCACGGCCGTGTGCGTTGTGTGGTGCGTGTGTGCGTTGGAGTTGGTCTGCATGCAGTAGGGGTCGTTGCGATCCGTTGGACGCCGGCCGCGTCGTGCGCGTAGGAGCGCGCTGTGCGCGTGGTCCGGGCGAGCGGATCGTGGGCGTCGTGGGAGCGCGTCGTGGGCGCATGCCAGGAGTGAGCGCAGCGTCGTGTGTGCGCGCTGCTGTATAAATCTCCACCTGTGTACTGTTTGTAAGCTGAGCTAGCCAGTTTGAGTAAAGAAAAAGGCTGTACGTGCGGCCACAAAAACTCCAGTGTGTTCTGCTTCTTCTACCTTGGTCTAGCTGCGAGTGTGAGAGACAGAGCGAGCAGGGTTATCTCCTTCATTTGGTATCAGAGCCATGGCGATGGTTCCGCACGGCGTCGGAGCGAGCTCGGTGTCGCTGTCCTGTCCAATGCTGACGGCGGAGAACTACACCATCTGGGCGATCAAGGTGGAGGCGATCCTTGATGCCCAGGGCGTGTGGGAGGCGGTGGTACCCGAGAAGGGCGCTGCTGTGGACGAGAAGAAGAACAAGACGGCGCGTGCGCAGCTGCTCGGCGCGTTGTCGGAGGGCATCCTCTTGCAGGTTTCGTCGAAGAAGAAGGCGGCGGAGGTGTGGGACAGCCTGAAGACGTGGTTCGTCGTGCCGATCGCGTCAAGGCTGCGCGGCTCTCCACTCTCCGCGGCGAGTTCGACCGCTTGGACATGGCGGATGGGGAGAAGCTGGACGTCTTCGCTGGAAAGATCAGCGGCATGGCGGCGAGTTACGCCAGTCTCGGCGTGACCCTTGGAGATGCTGCGATGGTGAAGAAACTTCTGGACTCGGTGCCCGATCACCTGTACACGGCGGTGGCCGGCATCGAGCAGTTCTGCGACGTGAACACCATCACGTTTGACAAGGCGCTCGGGCGGCTCAAGGCGTTCGAGGAGCGCACGGAGCGGTGCAAGCAGCGCGGCGGCGGCGAGCGGGGTGGTGACCAGCTGCTGCTTATGGCGGCTCAGTGGGAGGCGCGGCGTCGTGCGCGTGGCGGCGGTTTCGACCACGACGACGACGATGGCGGCAGCAGAACGTCATCGGGCGGAGGGAGGCGGCGCGGCCGCTGCTACAACTGCGGCATGCGCGGCCACTTATGGAGGGACCACCGGAACCCGAAGAAGGCGGAAAAGGAGCAGGCGCTCCTCGCCGACGTCGACGACCAGCCGGGCCTGTACTAGGTCACGGATTAGGGGGGGGGTGATTGTTGGGAATAAGCCGTGACAGAGCACGGCGACGACCGGCGTCAGTGCGCCAAGGTCGGGTCCGTGGCGGTGCAGATCGGCATCAGTGCGCAAGGTCAGGTCCGCGGGGCTGGGTCACGGCCGTGTACGTGTGTGCGTTGTGTGGTGCGTGTGTGCGTTGGAGTTAGTCTGCATGCAGTAGGGGTCATTGCGATCCGTTGGACGCCGGCCGCGTCGTGCGCGTAGGAGCGCGCTGTGCGCGTGGCCCGGGCGAGCGGATCGTGGGCGTCGTGGGAGCGTGTCGTGGGCACATGCCAGGAGTGAGCGCAGCGTCGTGTGTGCGCGCTGCTGTATAAATCTCCACCTGTGTACTGTTTGTAAGCTGAGCTAGCCAGTTTGAGTAAAGAAAAAGGCTGTACGTGCGGCCACAGAAACTCCAGTGTGTTCTGCTTCTTCTACCTTCGTCTAGCTGCGAGCGTGAGAGACAGAGCGAGCAGGGTTATCTCCTTCACATACGCCATGAATAACCCTTATTGGGGGTATTTTGTATAATTTTCTACATACAAGCAAAAAACTATGCCATCATGTGTACTTGATAGTAAGTATTGGCTTACTAAGTGATTAGAAAGATACGAACATAAAATAGAGGGAGGCACTTTGTGGGACTCCGGACTAGCTGTCCGGAACACCCGATTATGCTTAACACAACGATCCCATGATCAGTCTGTCGTTGCACATAATCCGAACTGAGTACCATGGTTTACATCCATTACAATACCGAATTTAAAGTCTTACAGATACGGTCATACAGACCAAGTCTTACATAGATGCCTTCATGGGCCACACCAATTTATTCAGCGGAAACTAAGGTGTAGTAGATCGATACATCCTAGCGGCAACAACCCGACAGGCAGCTGACTTATGAAGATCCTTAGGTAGCGTAGTCGGCGCCGTACTCCTCCTCCACATAGGCCTCCTCGAAATCTGGCTAAGACAATAGCCAGGGACGAAGCCAATATGAGTACAATTTGGAATTGTACTCGCAAACTACCCCAACATAAACATGCACCAGTTTTAAGTTTTATTTTCCCCAACTTTTAATTATTAACAACATCTCTATATCTTTGTTGAAGAAGATAAGAAGAGTTTTAAAACTTTTTCTCGGCAAAACCACCTTGTCGATATTTCTCCAAACCTCCTCCATTTCATCGACCATAGCCCTTCATGGTCATAACATCTTTAACAACCTCATACCGATCTGTTGGTATAGTTGTATAAAACACTTCCCACTTCATTTTCTTTTTTTAAAACAAAAACTTTGTAAAAACTTGCACATAGGTCAAAGTAGGGCCTTCCAACTGTCCATCACCGAGGACTCGGCTATTCGAATAGTTTTACACTCTGCAGAGGTAGCACACTTTTCCCACATCCATCCGGCAACCCATCGTGTCAGCCACGTCCCGCCATACCAGGTGTATGCGGAGTTGAGTCACCGACCATAGCCTGTCCTTTGCTCATGCTAGTATAGGATCCTGCCCTTATGACACTTTCCATCAACACTTAACCCAGCCCTTCGAAATCTAAGTGTGAGGACTCATAGTTTTGCCCGGCGGTTTATGGTGGAACCTTCTATCCTCCACACCAACGTGTGAGGACCCAGGTCAGGGGTCGGTCACCGAACCATCCCCTCATGCATAACGGAGTCATTTCCATCGATGAGGCATCCCATACTAATAAGAGCAAATTATATGACTACGCCCTTGCCCATGTGTGGGTAAATGTGGTCGCACAGGATATCGGCTGGTTGACGTAAGTACAGAGACACAATGTGCATTTTTCATAAAACCACCATTCTCCACTTCTCCACTTCAGCACCGACATCTCGGCACACCACAATCCCACCAAGGATTTTCAAATAAGACTTGAATAAACCATGAGTTTTCCATCCTATAATTTTGGTATCCTTATACTTCTACATAGGTGGCAAAATAGCTTTTCATAATTTTTGAAAAGATGTTTAAACCATAGTTGATCCTGAGTAAAACATGTGGATTAAAAAGATGTTCATAATTATGTGCATGATCAGAGAGTAGCTTGCCTTGCTCGACAAAGGGACCTTGGTCTTGGTCTTCAGGTTCAACAAACTCCCCTTCCTCGATAAACCCGACAACGTTCTCGTCTACGTAATAAACAGACAAATACAAACAATCACTAATCTACTCATCACAACATTATGTGCTCTAGATAGCCACTGCACACATCAAACAACACACTTTGGTTTCAAAATTAATTGAAGTAAACATTATTTGTTTATGTCTTAAATATGGCAGAAACTTGTTGAACATGTTTAATTGCACAACTTAAGTTATGTTGGTCACAAAAATACAAACTAAATTTCTATAGAAAGCTACTGATGTGTAGAAGACAGCACAATTTAGTTTGAATTAATTGGAGTTATCAAACTCCCTACATAATTCTTTTAGTCCAGAAGCATATTAACCTAGTTTTGGCTACTGATTAAATTATATTGATCACAAAATTAAACCCTTTTAGGGTTAACTAGCACTGATTAAATGTGATCTAACAAAATTGGTCCTAACTCATTTGGACTAACCATTTATTATTTCTACTGGTTTCAGTACAGCAAGGGTTACTAAGTTTTAATCTATTACTATACAATTATGGTTGCTTAATTAATTCTACCAAAATTAGGTAAGCTAGGCTATTGCAATACAAAGCTAACAAAATTGGATTCAAGTCATTTGGATTAACAGAGTATCAGAAACAAACAAGTTTGTGATTTAAACCTTCTGTGGCATTTTTAACAATACATTTTTATTATTTATCTAAATGAAATGAAACCACTTGGGTTGGTTAAACAATTTCATAAGCTTTCCATAACATTTGGGTTTGATTTATTTGGATTTGTAAATCTCGAGATATTGCATGTTAAAGTTGATGCCAGTACCAAATTCTCCTAAGAATTTAAATTAGAAAAGTTAACTATTCTGGATAATGTTGAAATCCCTGACGGGCGGGACCCACCCGTCAGTGACTCAACTGAAACGTTGCGCGCGCGCTGGATATGTTTAAAAATCCGACAGTGGGCTCCACTGGTCAGTGATACAACTAAACGAAGCGGTACGTTGTCGTTGATCAAAGATCTAACGGCTCACAGAGGCCGCGATCGGCGATGACCATTTCTGGGCGGCGCCGCCGTGCGTGCGACGGTGAGGTGGCCAGAATCTCACCTAGGGTGGTTGGGGACGGTGGGGAAGACGGCGTTAGACGGCGGAGAGCTTGGGGATCCTTCTGGGAGGGGTTGTGCTTGCTGCGGGAGGCCCGAGCGTCGGCAACGTGCAGCTCCGGTTCCTCCGCCGTGCTCCAACTCCGGCGAGCCCCTGGCGCTTCTCATGTGCGTCAACCAGAGGGGAAATGGGTGCGGATCAGTGCGGTGGTAATGGTGAGGAGTATGCGAGCCAGAGAGGAGAGGAAAGAAGTGAGACACGGCACGGCCGTGATCGACCTCCACCTTCTTCTCCGGCAGCTCTTGGCCGTGTTTGCCCAGAGCAGCAAACACAGCAGCGTCGTGGCCGCCCTCCTGGCGGTGCACGAGAGGGTGTGGGGGAAGTGTGAGAGGGGTGTGGCGTGGAGAGAAACAAGCGAGGCTCGGTGGCTATTTAACGCCGAAATCCGGCGCACGGTGGGCTCGGTGTAGGAGGGTTGCAGAGAGTGGGTGAGCGCGCCATTGATGGCGGCGCTGTGCACTGACGGCGTGGGGTTGGCGTTAGGGCACAGAGGGAGAGGAATCGATCACGGACGAGCTCTCCTGCGTGCTCGGTTCGGTAGGTGGCCGTCCGTGCGCTCACGACGACCGGCGGGTGGATAAGTGCGGCTGCAGAGCTCCGGCGGCCGCGTCGCTGTGTCTGCGCGATCATGGACATGCTAAGGAAGCTATCGAGCCAGTCGGTGCGGGCTAGGGCGGTGAGGTGTCGAGGAACGCCACGGGTGTCCCCGCACGGCCATGGCGCGCGTCGCGCTCGGGTGCGGACGCGTTGCATGCGTGCAGGGCCTCCTCAGGTGCTCTCCCCCTTGCCAACGAGCGCGGAGAGGCAGAAGCGATGGACGGCGCGGTGTAGCGCGCCCTCCGCGTCCTTCTTCGTCAAGCACCAGCAGGGGTGCGCACGGGCATGTGCAGGAGCTCGCTGGCTCCAATGGCAACACGCCAAGACGTCGCTTTCACACGATTTCTTTGCTTCCAGGGATGAGAGATAGATGAGGGAAGTGAGAGGGGGTGAGAGAAAGGAGCAATTTGCAGAAACTTGTTCGAACTGTCGTGGTGGTGTCACGGCAGATGCCATGGGGATGGCTTAAGTGTGGGCTCGCTTGGGCGTTGGGGGAACCGGGGAGGGTTTGCGCGCTTATGAAGCACGCATGAAGATCAAACAAGAACTTGCAGGAACCAACAAGAACAAAGCAAACCAAGAACAGCGAAGAACACCACGATGTACCCTGCTTCGGGGCCCTCTTGTGGAGGTAACACCCCTACTGCAGCTCTAGCCTACTCTCTTATATCTCAAGTGTTTACAAGTACAGAGCGCTCCTTGAGCTGTATGATGAACAATGGAGAGAGCTCCAGGTAGAAGATGAAGCTTGGGGGGGAAATGATGCTCACAATGGTCGATCCTCTCACAGGAGAAGGTGGTGTTGCCTATATACAGTAACCGAATTACCCTTTTGCCCCTGGCCGCAGAGGACAATGGCATGGACAAGGAGAACAGGACAAACACTGGCCACTGTCACTCAGCCCAGCTCACCCTCTGTTCACCACAGGCTTATCTTTCCTCTTTGAGCTTAAGGCAGTGTAGACCACAGTAGCCTAGCCACTGCCCCTTTCCCGAATAGGCCGAGTCAGCGCCTAGGGGCTTGTGACCCGGAAAACCTGTGGCAGCACCTTGCTGTCTTCTGAGCCCCGGTCAGTAACCTTACAGTGCCCGTGACTTTTACTGACATTACTTGGCCCCTGTGCATCATCCGAGTTGCCCTACCCGGATCCGGATAACTTAGCCGGCTCTTCTTTCCTGGATCCGGTTAAACCTCACCGGATCCCCTTTGGTCTTTCTTTCACTGGCTTGAAGTAGGACTGACCGAATCGCCTTGAGATCCGACCCGGATAACTTAGCCGGCTCTTCTTTCCTTGATCCGGTTAGACCTTAACTGCTCATAACACATCATCTTTGCCCTACCCGGGGGCAGCCCCCCGACAGTAGTCCCCGAAGCTGGTGCGGTCCTACGGCATCGGCTGAAGGGCCGTTCCAGATTCTAAACCAACATCACTAACCGGATCACTTCTAGCTGTCACCGAATTTTCCGGGACATTTGGCAGGAAAAGCCTGTGCAAAGCCGTATAACCCGGGTTGTCAGCTCGTTATCCGGATCCACCGGGTACTCGAGTGTGTTTGACCAGAAGACCACGTCTCCTCGTTTTCTCCGTTGACCGGCACATAGGATCCGCTCCACCGCTTCCAATTCTGCGGCGTGGCCACGTGTGCTTGAAATACACGGCCACAGCAGCTGCCACAGAGTTCCGCGACGCAAGGGATCTAACCGTGCTCCGGTAACCGCGCGGTAGTGGGGGGCAGTTACCGCTGGAGGCTATAAAGAGGGCGCGGTGGTTTTTCCCCTTCTTCTTCCTCTCAACTCCCACTAACCCGCTCCATCGACGCCGCCGCAACCTCGCCATTCAAGGTTGCCGCGCCAGGGACGCACAGCGTACCAGAGCAAGACCATCGGAGCCGCGCCTCGCGCCCATCTCGACGTTTCTCCGTCGAACTCTCCTTCGAGCGACTCGCACTGTAAGTTCTTCCTCCTCTCGCCATAGCCACCGTGACGAGTTCATACTCTCGGAATACACACACCTGTTCTTGGTAGATTGATGCGTATCTAAGCCCGTGTTCCTGCCGTAGCACACTCCGCAAATTTTCTGTCCAAGTTCCGCATAGACTGGCCTAGATACACTTGTCCCCGTTGGAGCAGTTCAACCATGTTTTTACCCGTGATTTTCTTTCTTTTTTACCACCGCTGTAGATCTTCCCAACCCTAGAAACTTGCGGAAAGATGTTTGCGACTTCCAACCGCTTCACCTTCTCCACCGGACCCGGTTAACCCTACCCGGGATAGGATTAGCCGAGTCACCATAGATCTGATTCGGCTTTAATGTTATCCGATTCTTCTTTGGTCCCATGGATTCCGAATTTCCTGACCCGGTTATCCGACTTTTTGCTGCAGGACTGATTCGGTTATGGCCAAACTTCCCCCTGGCCGATGGGAAGGATCTGATGTTACCAAAAATGACTTGGAATGGCTACGAGCCACCCGCGCATAACGCCCCAAGCCATCTGCCGCCGACCCGGAAAAGAACTCGCACCGGCGCCCGAACCTGGTGAACGCGTGGTATTCATAGCACACTTCGAGCGCGGGCTCGGGTTACCTGCCAGTGACTTCTTCCGGGCCTTTCTGGACTTCTTCGGATTACAGCTTCACCACCTCCCGGCGAACGCCTTCGTCTCTTTATCAGCTTTCTCTTCCTTCTGCGAAGGCTATCTCGGTCTTTGGCCGAGTGTGGATATATGGGCAAAGTACTTCCACCTTCGCAAGCACACCATCCCAGGTACCAAGCCGAAAGAGCTGACCGCTTGCGGTTCGGTTAGCATCACGCCACGGCAGGGATCCGCCTTTCCCCGAGTCACCGGCCTAGACACGGTGAAGAAATGGCAAAGGACCTGGTTTTACATAAAGAGCGCTGAGGGCCATGACGCTCTTAATCTGCCCGAATTCAGGATGGAGCCGCCCACAGCCGAGCTGAACTTCGGTTACAATCCGGCTGAAACGATTGCTGAACTCCAGACAGTGCACACCGCTCTGGAGGATTTTTTGAAGAATGGCATGATCTCTGACGACCTCCTCCGGACCTTCATCTCTCGCCGGGTCAGCCCTCTTCAAAGGCGTGACCACAAGATATGCCACATGCGTGGCGCACTAGATCCTACCCGGATCAGCAAGCACGAGCTTGACAAAGCTTCCGTCTTCAGACGGGTAAACGCCATTGCTGCCAATGAGATGTCGGACAAATGGCGGTGGGGTGTAAAGCCATTCTACCGGGAAAAACTTCCTCCACAGGTTAGCTCACCACTCTCCGAATCCACTCTTACTTCATCCGAATAATCCTGGCCTGATCCGGATTCGCATTGTCTTTTTGTAGCTGTTTGATCGCCAACTTACTGAAGACGGAGATCTTTCCACCAAGGCATGGACACCGGATCTCAGCCCGCCGCGCGAGGGCGAAGAGGATCCGGATACGGATGACTACTTGCCCATTCCCCGTGCCAAGCCAGTCCGCAAGGGTAAGCAATCAAACACTCACAACCTTTCCGACGAGGAAGATGAAGATTGCTGCATCTTAGAACCCATCAATGCTATTCCGATTTCATGGTTACCACCACCTTATGTTCCAGCCAAAGATGATACCCAAGAGACATCTCGGAAACGCGCTGAGGCGCCCGAGACAAATGCCCCAGAGACCAAGCGAAGAAAGAAATCCGGCGACAAGCCGAGCCGTGTCAAACCGATGCCCACCACCAAGGGGTAACATTGACCGAACTTTATTTGCTTTCTTCCTCTATTAACCGAGTCATATCTATCCGAGTTAACTGTTTGCTTTGCTTTATGCAGTGATGTCCTCATCACCGCGCAGACTCATTCATCCATCTCTTCTCCCATTCCTCCATTGGATACGGCCATGGAAACCCAGTCTCCTGACCGAACTGCCACCTCACCCACGCGTGTCCCAACTACCAATATTCCCAGCCGACTCCCATCTCAGAGCCGGTTATCGACTTGGAGAGTGAGGAAACCTCGGCTCCAATCCGAGATTCAAGCTGGCCACGTCCTTTGAAGGAGCTGGAGAAGGAAAAGGCTAAGACATCGGTTAAGTCCACACCTAAGCCGGATTCCCGTCCTGCTCCTGCAACTCAATCTGCACTGAGCCAAGAGCAGCAGCAGAAGAAGAAGAAACCGAGGCAGCAACAACCACAAGTAACCCCTGAAGAGCAGCAACAGCAGCAACAACAGCAACAAACTTCCGAGAAACCACAGAAACCGCAACATCAGAGACAGACCCCGGGTGCATCACCTCCACCCAAGCCGACTCAAGTTGTCTTTGGCACAACTTCCTCCACTCCGGATAAGCAAGTGATTGCTGTCAAGCAAACCACCGCTACCTCCTCTGCCATTCAATCCGGCCAAGCCAAGCCTAAGCTCAGCACTGCCAATGACTTTATTGAGGCCTGGAACGCCGTGGACCTTGCACCAGGCTTTTCCGCTGCAACGCCGCACCCTGCTGGTCCTAGCCGAATGATGCAATCTCTTCATTCAGTGAAGGTTGCGTTTACTGCATCGCACCAAGTCTTCGAGGTAAGTTTGCCGAATCTTGCTTTTAGTTCGTCATGATCAAATAGTATACACCCAGTCCCCGAGATTCGGGTCGAACGACTGATACTCTTTGGAGTAAGAAAGTCATTCGGCTTGAATCTTTTAAAAAATTTGATCATGATCTTTTTCTTAACTGAAAAAACTGTGAGACCCCCAGTCCCCGGGTTTCTTTTTAACCGATTCGGTCAGTCTCGGCCAATCTCCGAGATTTGTTTTGGCTCCACCTTGTCTCGGGTATCAGTCCCCGAGTCTCTTTTGACGCTATCTACTTTCTTTCAGGAAAGCACGGGCACTCGCAGCGACCTCTTTAAGCAGCTTGCCAACCAGTACCACAAGCTCCAAAAATCATTTGATGCCTTGGTCCTCAAGATGAATAGCAAAGAGGAAGAGCAAAAGCGTGCTTTATCCGAGGAAAAATCAGAGGTAGCCCGAGTCCAGCGGGAGCTTGACCGGGTTGAAAAAGTGAAGAACAAAGTTAAAGGAGAGCGGGATGCACTGCGGAGGGAGAGAGACACGCTCCAAAAGGAGAAAGATACAATTCAGAAGGAGCGAGACACTTTGCACGCCGGGCTACAGAGGCGAGCCGAAATGGATAAGCAGATTCAAACCACAGTGGCCGAGTCTGAAGCTGAACTGAAAGCTGCTAAAGAAGAACTGGCTGCTCACCAAGCGGCCAGTGCGAAATGGCTGGCTCAACTTGCTAGCCTTAACGATGACATGGATCGTAAGTTCACCGAATCCCCTTTTTTCTTTCTGCTCTTAACCGATACATATGCTTGTGTTCCTTCTTGCTGAACTCAGTATTAGCTTATTTGTTTGTAGGAGAGTTTACCAGCATTCGGCTTCAAGCCGCCAAGGCTGTGCGAAACGCCCGAGCTGAGAGAGCTAAATTAACCGAGGCTCCCCTATCCGAGACATGGGACATCGAAGATCATATTACAGCACTTAAGGCTCGGATTGCTCCTCTGAAGGATTCCCACATTGGTCTGCTTAATGCAAGTCTCAAGGCTCACCGAATCTTGTTTCCTGAAGCGCGGCAAGTTGTGCCCGTGGAGGAGCTGATCAGAGACCTGGATCAAGCAATGACCCGGTTAAAACAGTGGAGGTCTTCGTCTGCCCGCGCTGGTGCTGACGCAGCTTTGTTATTCATCATGTCCTGGTACGAGCTGATTGACCTTGCCAAAGTGCGCTCCTTTCGCGAGGGTTCTTCATGGGCTACAGACCCTATCCGGATCAAGATCCGTGAAGAAGCCGCCAACTTCATGGCCGAATTTGCACGCACCAAGCATCTTGATCTGGAGGCTCCAGTCTACTCGGATGGAGAAGACACTGAAGAAGAGGAATCAGACGACGCCTCCGCTGAAGAATATGCCGACTCAGAGGGCGAGTCTGATGAAGAAAATCCAGCAAGGTACCAGCCTCCGACTCGGCCAAGCTCACCGAACAAACTCCAACCGAGTCTTTTGTGATTTCAGCCACTAACTTGACTGTGATTACTAAACAGGCTTCACGCGATCCGGAAATTTCCGAATCCGCCCATCCTTCAAGCTCTCCAGTCAAGATTACTTCCGGAGCCCACCATCTTCCGAATCTGCTCCAGCAACAGAACCTCTCGTAACCGCGTCCACTTCCACCGAAATCCGTACCGAGCCGCGCCCGAAGCTCCGCTAACCGAAGCTCCTCCCACAGAAGTTCCCGCAACCGAAACTCCTATGACCGAGTCTGCCGCGACCGAGTCCGCTGCCCCTGAAGTACTTAACAAAAACATTAAATCCCCGGTATGCCGGGAGCAGATGTAATAGACTATTTTAAGTTCTTTCGAGACTATGCTTATCATGCTTAACGTGATCCGGACAAGGTTTATGTTGGATCATCTTAAACCGAGTCCCCGAGTCTGTTTTCTTGTTTACTACTTTTGCCAAATCTTTGCTCTTGTCTACCTCTTTGGGTGTTTTGACAGTCGAGTCACAAGATAGGAATCATAGCATACAGTACTTGAAACATGCGAGTTGTGGTTTAGAATCATTCAACATAAACGAAAAAATAAATAACAGGGGTTAGTAAACGACATGTGCCGAATCGGTTTTGGACCGAGTCCCCGTGTCCATTTTCATGTTTCCCATATTCCTCATCTCTGCTCTTGACTACCATTTTGGTGTTTGTCAGTCGAGTCACGAGATCAACAACACAACATACATTACTTGAAACTCAGAACAAGGTTCAAAGCGATTCGGCACATGAACGGCAAAAACAAAACGTAATAAACAACACATGCATAAGGACGAAGCAGTCCCCGAGTCCAGACTCGGATTACTGCGATTTCATTCATGATAAATTGAAATACATACATTGCGCCCTTTAAGAGTAGAAGGGTCGAAGCAGAGCTACATTCCAAGGTCGCTTGGTTTCCTGTCCGGGTCTGTCCAAGCCATCCTCCCTTGGTTCCTGTACATCTATAAGATAGTACGAGTCATTGTGCATAGCCCTGCTCACAATGAATGGTCCCTCCCATGGAGGTGACAATTTGTGTCGGCCTTTGCTGCGCTGCACCAGCCTCAGCACTAGATCACCCTCATGAAACACTCGAGGACTGATTTTCCGGCTATGATAACGCCTGAGATTTTGCTGGTATATTGCTGTCCGAGACAGGGCCAACTCTCTTGCTTCCTCTAGCAGATCCACTGCATCTTCCCGGGCCTCCTTTGCCTCGGTTTCAGTGTACATTGCCACCCTTGGTGCATCATATTCTATGTCAGTGGGTAGGACAGCTTCTGCCCCATACACCAGAAAGAATGGCGTATAGCCTGTTGACCGATTCGGTGTAGTCCTTAGACCCCATAGAACTGATGGGATTTCATCTATCCAGCACCCTGGAGTTTTCAACAATGGTTCAATGAGACGAGCCTTGATGCCGGCTAACACTAGAGCATTTGATCTTTCCACTTGCCCATTGGACTCTGGATGTGCCACTGAGGCTATGTCTAACCGGATCCCCTTATTCATGCAGAATCGGGCAAACTCTCCGACAGCAAAGTTTGTGCCGTTATCCGAGATGATGCTATGAGGGTATCCGTATCTCAAAATGATTTCTTTCAAGAAGATTACAGCCGAACGGCCATCCACTTTCCGTATTGGTTTCACCTCTATCCACTTGGTGAACTTATCCACCATCACCAGCATATGTGTCATGTTGCCCCTAGCCGGCTTGAAATCTCCCACCATATCCAAACACCACACCGCAAATGGCCAAGTAATAGGAATTGTCTTCAGTGCCGATGCGGGTAAGTGTGTTTGCTTAGCAAATCTCTGGCATCCTTCACACTGCGGACTATGTCCTCCGCATCTGCATGAGCAGTGGGCCAATAAAATCCATGCCGGAACACTTTAGCCACCAGGGCTCTTGTACTGCAATGATGTCCACATTCACCTTGGTGTATCTCTAGGAGCATCTCCTTGCCCTCTGCTGGCTCCACGCAGCGCTGCAACACCTCGGTTACACTTCTTTTGTATAACTCCTTGTTGATGATGGTATAAGCCTTGGATCTCCTCTGGACACGCCTAGCCTTGGTCTCATCGCTTGGCAAGCTTCCTTCCTCGATGAACTTCATGATCTCTTCAGCCCACTCTGGTACTGGATGCAAAGGGAACAAGTGCTCATTTTCTTCCACAGGTTTGGCCGCCATTATTCTTCTATCAGCTTCTGTCCATTCCCCACAATCCGGTTAGCATCATCTCATCTCTCCTCTTTCCCAAGACTCGGTTAGCATTTTCCGAATCTGTGAGCAGTCCCCGAGTCCGGGCATGCAGTCCCCGGGTCTTCCTCGATATACTCAACGTCAACATTCATAGGAATAGCTTCGGATTCTTGCTTGGGAATAAAAATCGACTCGGAATCAGGCGACGGTTTGATTGAAGGGACCCTTAGATGATTCAAGGATATTCCGGGTGGGATTGCCTCCCTAGACGACCCGAGTTTTGACAGAACATCTGCAGCTTGGTTTTCCAGCCGAGGTATATGCTTGTATTCACAGCCTTCAAAAAATCCCGAAATTTTCTGAACATGAAACCGATACAGTGCCATATTGGCATCAAGAGCATCCCAATTTCCAGAAGATTGCTGTACGACCAAATCCGAATCACCGAAACATTCAATTCGGCGAACGCCGATGTCCCGAGCCACATTAAGCCCATGGATCAGTGCCTCATACTCGGCTACATTGTTTGACGCTGAGAAATGAATCTGCAATACATATCGCAATTGATCCTGTTTTGGTGATGTGAGCACCACCCCAGCACCTAGCCCGATTTTGCATTTGGAACCGTCAAAGTGCAACCTCCAGTAATTGTAATCCGGTTTAGGTGGCTCATATTGCATCTCAGCCCAGTCACAAAGGAAATCCGGCAAAGCCTGAGACTTGATAGCGTCTCTTCTCTCATAATGCGGTGTGTAAGGAGACACTTCTATCGCCCATTTGGCAACTCGGCCAGTTGCATCTTTGCACCCAATGATCTCCGCAATTGGAGCTTCACACACCACTGTAATCGGGTGCTCTTGGAAGTAATGTTTCAATTTCTTGACCGCCAGGTACACACCATATGTCATCTTCTGGTAGTGAGGATAATTTTGCTTCGAAGTTGAGATCACCTCACTCAAATAGTACACCGGCCTCTGCACGGATTTGCCCTCTTCTCTCTTTCTACCACAATAACCACACTTACGACCCGGTTAGTGGCCGCAATGTAAAGCAACATCGGTTCACTCGGCAAAGGTGATGCCAAAACTGGAGCAGTGGACAACATCTTTTTCAACTCATTGAAAGCCGAATCTGCCTGTGGGGTCCATGTGAACCCGGTGCTCTTTTCATCAATTGATATAAGGGCAAAGCTTTCTCTCCTAACCGACTCACAAACCGGCTTAATGAGGCTAAGCACCCGGTGAATTTTTGCACATCTTTTAGACACTTAGGCAATTTCATGTTTTCTATGGCTCGGATCTTAGCCGGGTTAACTTCAATGCCTCGGCTTGATACAAGGAAGCCAAGCAACTTTCCAGCCGGGACACCAAAGGTGCATTTATCCGGATTCAATTTCAACCGATATTTTCTCAAGTTCACAAATGTCTCCTCGAGATCCCGAGGAGAGTATGTTTCTCTTTAGTTTTGATAACAATATCATCGACATAGACCTGCACATTTTTGCCCATCTGGGAGTGTAGGCATTTCTGCATACATCTCTGATAAGTAGCACCGGCATTTCTCAAACCGAAACACATGACACGATAGCAATACGCCCCATACGGGGTAATAAAAGCAGTCTTTATTTGATCTTTAGGGTTCAGTGGTATCTGGTGAAAACCAGAGTACGCATCAATAAAAGACAACAACTCACACCCAGCAGTGGAATCGATCACTTGATCAATCCGAGGTAAAGGAAATGGATCCTTCGGACACGCCTTGTTCAGATTGGTGAAGTCTATACACATGCGCCACACCTTGACCACAGCTGGTTCGTCCTTCTTCTTCTCTACCAGAACCGGATTGGATATCCAGTCTGGATGCAACACCTCCATAATGAATCCGGCTGCCAGTAGCTTAGCCAGCTCATCGAGCACCACTTTTCTTCTATCTTCTGAGAGACGCCTAGTCGGTTGCTTAACCGGTTTTACTTCTGGCCTGACAAACAAAGAGTGCTCTGCCAATTCCCTCGGAACACCAGGCAGGTCCTTAGCCGACCATGCAAAGATATCCCGATTCTCACGGAGGAAATGGCAGAGCGCGCTTTCCTATTTCTCGCCCAAACCGGCTCCAATGATGGCCATGCGCTCTGGGTTCTCCGGGTCAATGGGGATCTTCTTTGTCTCCTTGGGCACTTCAAAGGTTGCGCCGCCATCCGGGTTGGTCATGGCCAGCACGCCTAACTGAGCCGACTTCGCCATTGCCACCACCTCGTGCATCTTGCTCTTTTCAGCTTGTATCACCAGTGATTCGGCTAAGTTGGAACCAACTGTAGCACACTGTATGGCCTTCTTGTAGTCTCCCGCAACGGTGATAACACCATTCGGGCCAGGCATTTTCATCTTGAGGTAGGCCACATGAGTAGATATCATGAACTTGGCTAATGCTGGCCTGCCAAGCAGAGCATGGTATGGGCTTTCCAAATCCACCACCTCGAACTCGAGACTCTCAAGCCTGTGATTGTCCCTGGTACCGAACAACACATCTACCCAGATCTTACCCATGGGGGAACAAGATACCCCGGGTACTATGCCATGGAAAGTACAGCTGCTCTGTTGCAACTGATTCGGCGAAATACCCAACTTGACCATTGTGTCCCGATACATGATGTTTATGGCACTGCCATTGTCGACCAAGACTCGGCTAAATTTCACGTTCAGCTTGGGTCCAACCAAAGTTGGATCCACCACCAGTGCATAGTTCCCTGGGCTTGGCATGATCCTTGGGTTATCCGCCCTGCTCCAAGTGATCTCCTGCTCAGACCAGTTCAAGTACTTTGGAACTGCTGGCATCACGGCATTCACCTCCTTTGCTCGTCTCAACTGACTTTTCTTGTCAGTTGGCTCGGTCACGAAAACCACATAACTCTGATGTGCTTCCTTGTAATCATTCCCAGGGTATCCACCTTGCCTACTTGGGCCATCACCATTGTCACTGCCTCCCATGTTCACCAGGTTAACCGGCTTCGTTGCTGCTGGCCTTGGAGTTCCAGCGTTGACCGGGGTCGCATTGGCTCCGGTTAGCGGCATGTTTGGCCTGAAATTCGGTCTAGGAGCACCTCTTTGAGGTGGTCCTCTTTGACCTTCCGCCTGAATGCGGTGATGCCAACTACAGTTCCGGGTCGAATGATTAGCCGGTTTGCGCGGATCGGTGGTGTGATAACAGCAAGGCCCATCTAATCTGGACTCAAAAGTCAGAGGTGGACTTGGTCCCTCCCACACTTTCTTCGGCCAAGCACCTTGATTCGGCCTCCAAGCCGGACCATCAGTTTTCTGCCTCTGCGCATCTCCTCCACCGGGTTGATCCATGTTTACCGCAGCAACTTGATCAGAACCGTATCTGTAATCCGGATCTCTCTCTTGTAACCGAATTCATGTCGGTCACTGGGCCTTAATGGTCCAACTCGGTTATTAACTGGTTGCCTCCTGTTTGCTCCCACTGCATCCAATGCGGGCTGTGTTGGATCACCCAGCGCATACGTGTCTGCTATCCGGATCATATCTGCCAGGGTTTTCGGCATATCTCTTTGGAGTTTCTGCCAAAGTGGGTACCATGCCTGCATCCCTGTGCAAACCATGAAATGGCCTGCTCCTCCACTACACCTTCGCAAGAATTGCGCATGTTGCTCCACCGAGTCAAATACTCTCGGTCTGTCTCCCTCTCTTCCTGCTTGCACGCAGCCAGGAGCTGAGGTCGGTTTGGCCTCTTGTAGGTGCTGGAGAAGTTGCTGTTAAACGCCTGTTCCAAATCCATCCAACAATTGATACTACCCGGCGGCAAGTTATTCAACCAGATCCGGGCTGGACCTTCTAACATATGCGGGAGATACCGGACCGCCCATCGGCGATTGCCCCCCGCAATGTGCACTGATGATACATAGTCCGTCAGCCAATCCTGTGGCTTGGTGCTGCCATTATACGGCTTCGTGTTGCGGCCGAGCTGAAACAAAGGCACACTTGGCTCATTCATTATCCGAGGTCCAAAGCATGGTGGACCCGGTGGGCCTTGCTCTTCCAGCTTCTCGGACTGGTAGATTCTGTCCAATTTGAGACGCTGATCATCCGGATCCAACATCCGAGGCCCCAGTCTCGACGCCAGTGCATTGTCATACGTCTGGTATCCGGCTCGCGCCATAGCCGAATTGCCATCGTCATAGCGGTAGCCCACCTGGCCACCACTTTGCTGCTGCACCTGTGCCATCATTTGCTGTCCGGGGTGGCGAGGTGGTTGACCTCGGCCAGCCGAATTTCCCTTCCAGTACCCGGATTGCCTTGACCACCACTGTTTCTGCTTGTCCGCCTTTTCCTTGGGCTGCAAGCTGCTTGCTCGCATATACCGCATCATAAGTTTGCAGCTGCTTGCTCTTACCCGAGTTCACACTTTGGGCTCGGTCAATCAACATGCGGAGAGGACGCTTGCCCCTTAGACTTCTGGCTAGCAGCCCTAACCGAGACAACTACCCGGGAACCACCAGCATCCGGATTAGCTTTCCGGTAGGCCTCATTCTGCCTGTTGCACACATCCACTAGCTCATTCACTCTCTCCGCCTGCTTGCGCCAAGCATCCCCGGTCAGGTTACTTAATTCAGCTCGTGCTGCTGCTGCAGCCCTAAGATTCTTAGCCGGGGAGCTATAAACCGGCAGCTCTAGCCAACTCGTCATTGAGGTCCTTGCCTCTATTACGCAACTCGGCTTTCTTGCGCGAGCGGTGCACTACAGGAGTAAAGCCATCTGTGATACCATTGGCAGCATTGTATTCTCTCAGGTCTCTATCAAACTCTTGCCTAGACTCTATCACTAACCGAGCCTCTTTTTGCAACCTCAGGCGCTCTGCCTCCAGCTGAGCTACAGTAAGATCAACATTTGCCCCAGGAGCCACTGGCCGAGCTAGCTTTTCCAAGATACCCTCTAAGGAAGCATCCCTGCTTGACATGCCAAGGGGACCAACCGGATCGGGTTTCTCCTTAGGGAACTTAGCTGTCCGGGTCGGCTTGTCAGCCGGATCGCCCGGCGTGGCCAGCTCCTCTGGCACGCTCGTGCTGGCACCTCCTTTGCCTGCAGCAGCGTTTGCGGCAGCCACCATGACCTCCACGCTGCTCCCGGGGCGAGCGCTACGCCCTCCGCGAGCTGTACGGAAAGAGGGAGGATCTGCAGCCACGAGCACCTGCGCCGGGTAGTCGCGAACTGGCTCGGTGGCGACGTAGGTGACGAAGCTGCCCAGCGTCATGAGGAAGCCATCCGCGGGGAAGGGCTTGTTGGAGAAGCACCCGCGTTGTCGCTGATGAAGTTGAACTCGCCGAGCTTGCACACGAGTCCGGAGAGGACCCGCTCGCCGGCACCAGTGACGGAGCCCGTCCGGATGGAAACCCCAGCCAACGCCACTGCTTGCCCCACGGTGGGCGCCAACTGTCGTGGTGGTGTCACGGCAGATGCCATGGGGATGGCTTAAGTGTGGGCTCGCTTGGGCGTTGGGGGAACCGGGGAGGGTTTGCGCGCTTATGAAGCACGCATGAAGATCAAACAAGAACTTGCAGGAACCAACAAGAACAAAGCAAACCAAGAACAGCGAAGAACACCACGATGTACCCTGCTTCGGGGCCCTCTTGTGGAGGTAACACCCCTACTGCAGCTCTAGCCTACTCTCTTATATCTCAAGTGTTTACAAGTACAGAGCGCTCCTTGAGCTGTATGATGAACAATGGAGAGAGCTCCAGGTAGAAGATGAAGCTTGGGGGGAAATGACGCTCACAATGGTTGATCCCTCTCACAGGAGAAGGTGGTGTTGCATATATACAGTAACCGAATTACCCTTTTGCCCCTGGCCGCAGAGGACAATGGCATGGACAAGGAGAACAGGACAAACACTGGCCACTGTCACTCAGCCCAGCTCACCCTCTGTTCTCCACAGGCTTATCTTTCCTCTTTGAGCTTAAGGCAGCGTAGACCACAGTAGCCTAGGCACTGCCCCTTTCCCGAATTGGCCGAGTCAGCGCCTAGGGGCCTGTGACCCGGAAAACCTGTGGCAGCACCTTGCTGTCTTCTGAGCCCCGGTCAGTAACCTTACAGTGCCCGTGACTTTTACTGACACTACTCGGCCCCTGTGCAACATCCGAGTTGCCCTACCCGGATCGGATAACTTAGCCGGCTCTTCTTTCCTGGATCCGGTTAAACCTCACCGGATCCCCTTTGGTCTTTCCTTTCATTCTGGCTTGAAGTAGGACTGACCGAATCGCCTTGAGATCCGGCCCAAGTGACCCGGCTAACTTAGCCGGCTCTTCTTTCCTTGATCCGGTTAGACCTTAACTGTTCATAACACATCATCTTTGCCCTACCCGGGGGCAGCCCCCCGACAGGGTGAGAGAAAGGAGCAATTTGCAGAAACTTGTTCGAATTCGAGCTGATCGAATTCGGTTTTGGAGAAGAAGTCCTTTCTGCCCGCAAGGTGCTCGACAAAATGTCTGAACCAAATTTGAATTTGAATTTCAGTGAATTAATTTCATACCTTGCTTTATTTGGATTTATCAAGGTGTAAGGTCCTGCCTTGGTATTTTATTTTGCAAGTTTACCCTAGTAAATTTGGTGATTCAAATATATAAAGAAGGAAATCAAATTTTGAATTTAGGATTTTGAATTTAATTAATTGAGAGGGAAGAGTAGTGGGAAAAATGTGAGAGTGATTTAATCATCATTTCTCTGAATTTGAGAGATAGAAATAATTATTTCTATTTTTGGTTGATTTGTTGTGTCAAAACAATGGGAATGATCATTTCCCCTTTTATTTTATTTTCTTGCACTTCAAGTTTTTAATTTGACGCAAACAAGCAATTCAATCAATCAAGAAGAAATCAACACTTATCAAGCATCACGAGATTTTTATTGATCCCAAATTTTTGATTATTACATTTGTTACAATTTTGGGATGTGACACACTTGGCGTGAGGCGGCATCGAGTAAGAAACTAAGGGGTAGGGGGTTGCCGATGCCGGAGAAGAATGTGGCCTCCCTCCAGGCCTAGAGGGATGGCCGAGGCGACGATAGATCAGCAGAGGAGGAGCTCGGTGCAAGAGGGGAGATGATTCGGCCGTGGAAGGGAAAGTCGGCCAAAGCCGGTCGATGGAGGGGAAATAAGAAGATCCAGAATTAGGGTTTATTTGTTTTGTCGTTTTGCTGTCTAAAAAGCTAGCCTCCCCTTTTGGACCGTCAAGTTGGTTCAAATCCAAATCTCCTCCGGATCAAAAACCAAAGTTGCTAGAAGAATTTCCCATGTCTGGTTTGATGATGATGTAAATATGGCGATTTTTTTTTTGAAATTATGTAATATGGTGATTAGTTAATAAAGAGGTGCGTGCTTGTGTCAAAGAAAATAGTTGTCAAAAGAAAAAATGGAATCGTTGCATCAGCCTTGAGGTGTTTGATCCTCTACGATCTGTGGCCATACGAGTTGTGCAACTAGAAGACTCTAGAACGCGTTTCGTCCTGCAAAAGAAATCTGCTGAGTAGATAACTTGCCTGTGGCAAGATGGTTAGGAGGGTGGTTGTACCCCAGCCCACTAGAGTTGGTGTTTCTTATTTAAGGCGGAATATTCTTCAGTGGGAGGCGACGTTCCCGTCGACAGCGAGACGCCCGTGGTGACTTCGTCAATCTCAATACTCGACCCGCCGACTCGGTATCTCAGAGGTGATCATAGGGGTAGGGTGTGCGTGCATGTGTACATAGGGGTGAATGTGTGCGCGTGTATATGAGCGCTTGCGTTGAAAAAATCTGCTGAGCAACACGCGTACAGATTAAGCTCTTTCGTAGCCGCAAAAGAAAAGAAAAAAGAAAGAGAGCTTTTTTCGCACATAACCCAAACACGAGCCCTAGCTAGTCCCCGTATCCCAATCCAGACCTCAGCAGCTTCCCCCAATTCCCTCGCCGCACCGCCGATCGACGCGAATCTTCCTTCCCCACCGCCGCGATGCCGAAGAAGATGGGCGTCAACTCCAAGGCGGAGGCGGCCCGCGAGCGCCGGTCCGCCGAGGAGTCCGACCGGCGCAACAAGGCGGAGAAGTCCAAGGAGGAGGAGTACTGGCGCGAGGCCGAGGGGTCCAAGTCCCGCGCCGCGCGCCGCCGCGAGGAGGAGGCCGAGAAGAAGGCCGAGGCCGCCGCGCGCAAGGCCGAGAACCGCCGCCTCGCCGAGGCGAGGAGGCCGCCGTCGCCAAGGCCGCCTCCAAGACCGACGCCCGCAAGGCCAACCGCGTCGCCGCCCCGCCCCCAAGGTCACCGAGGCCGAGCTCGTGCGCCGCCGCGAGGAGGAGCGCCTCCGCCTCGAGCGCGAGGCCGAGGCCGCCAAGAAGCGCGCCGCGCGCGTCAACGAGGAGGAGGAGTACGAGCGCGTCGTCCTCGTCGCCAACACCAACAGGGACGACTCCATAGTCGAGGCGTCCTCCGTCGGCGAGGCCATCGCGCGGATGTCGCTTGTCAACTCAGAGGCGCCCTTGCCTGCCGACAGGCATCCTGAGCGTCGCCTCAAGGCATCCTTCAAGGTATATTCCTAGACTTAGTAATCTGTCCACAGCTCATAGATGTTCACTGAACTGCTGCGTGAGTTTGAAATCTGATGATACTATGATAAAAAAGAAGAAGAATTTCTGCGCTACCAGCAGTGTAGAAACAACCCAAATATGGTAGGATTCTATGTTCCATTGACATTGGGTTTGCTGACACTGATAAGTTTTGTTTGGAGCTGAATTGTGAGAATGCACAGTAGTAACTTCTTCTGGTACTAGCTGCACAGGTGTGCTATATTGTGCTTGTTTGCAATTGTTTGGATGTTCCATGAACACGATTAGAGATATAAGTATATAACCAATCAAATTTTTATAATTTCCTAAGAGACGATGATATGAGTTTATGTCAGATATTAGAGCTGGTTGCTCCCTGAACATAATGAGTGGAGTATCTTGTATGGTAGTTATTTGTTCATTTCTTGTATGCCAATAGCACGTAGGCTCAGGACCAAAAGGATGATATGAGTTTTATTCCTAGACTTACCACAGCTCATAGATGTTCAGTTGTCCACTGAACTGCTGCGTGAGTTTGAAATCTGATGATGTACTATAATCACAAAGAAAGAGAATTTCTGCGCTACTAGGAGTGTAGAAACAATCAAAAAAATTGATAGGGTTTTATCGGGTTTGCTGACAGTGGTAAGTATTGTTTGGAGGTCAATTGTGAGAATGCACAATAGTAACTTCTTCTGGTACTAGCAGCTGCACAGGTGTGCTATATGGTGCTTGTTTGCAATTGTTATGATGTTACATAAACACAATTAGAGATATGACCAATCAAATTTGTTATTTCCGAAGAGAGGATGAAATGAGTTTATATCGAATATTCTAGAGCTAGTTGCTCCCTGTGCATAGAGAGTGGAGTATCTTGTATGGTAGTTATTGGTTCGTTTCTTGTGTGCCAATAACACGTAGGCTGAGTACCAAAAGGAGAAATTTTGTCCAAACAGGGTCTCGCATTTGATTAGCTACTCGGTGAGGCAATAGCTTACCAAAGCGATGGTTAGTAGATGGTCTGAGAGGATGGTCCAGAAGGAGAAATTTATCCAAACACTGTAACATTTACTGTCAGTCGTGGCTTTCATGTGAAAGAAGCACAGTATTTATGTGTAGCAATAGATTTGGTCTGACGATCTTGCGTCCACTTTAGTTCCAAATTCAACACTGACTTGTGACGGGTAGACGATCTTTTATCATGTCACTTACAAGAGTGTTCTGCGCTATGTGCCATGTTACTTTCTAAAATCCTACAGTGAATGCGATTTAGTATATATACTCGTTAAGAGTCTACTGTTGTGTGCTATGGTTGGAACTATCATGGTCACTAGACATCTGTTGCCTACATGCATTTTGAATCATCTTTATGACAGGCATTTGAAGAGGCAGAACTCCCTAGGCTGAAGGAAGAAAAGCCAGGCCTAACACTGAAACAGTACAAAGACATGATATGGAAGCTGTGGAAGAAATCTCCAGACAATCCTCTGAACAAGGTTTGCTCACATAATTTCCCTTCTGCTGTTTTTTTTTTTCTAATATCTTTCTTGTTTGCCATAGATTTTCTTAGTTTGTTGAGAGTCTGCTGGCTTTAGCATAACTGTAGTCCACAAAGAAGAATTTACGGTTATATATTGGCATCTACAAAAGAATAGGAAGGAAAATGGGATAAAACCTTGACATTAAGCAATACCATCACATTTATTTAGTATTCTTAATGAAAATAATTTCTGTTGGTACAATTAATCCCTCAAATGAAAATTCTGGACATTTACATCAATTTAATTTGGAAAGCAGTAGTAGTGAAGCTCTAGGGGTTTGTTGTTCCGCCTGAGTTCTTACTAATTATCATGTGCAGGCTGCTGAGTGAGGATGCCCTCCTAGTTACTAAATGGTATAATTTCCAAGGTGAGTTTCATATAGGCTTAAATGGGTACATATTACTTGGGGATGCTGTGATTTGTGTGAACGATAATGTTCCTTTTAACACGCAGGCATCCAACAGAACTGAACTGCAGCTGCCTCAGTATCTTCATTCATGAACTGAAATGTGTTGCAGAACCAAAGACTTGGGCTTCTCGGCTAATAATCAAGAAATCGATGCAGTGTATATTGTGAGGTTTGCTTTTGATTAGGGATTTTGTCCAAGTTCCCGTTGTACTTAGATATGTTTGAGGCATGTTAGTACTTGGATCTTAAACAATTGGCAAATTGGAGCCATGCTAATAAGATATAATTATGCCATTTTCTCCTCTGTGCATGTCTCTGCAATCCCCGTTGGTTTTTTTCATCTGGTCACAACGATTGTAGAGAGAAGTAGGAATTGGGACGAAACAAGATTGATAATGCAGCTTTTGCCTGAAAACAAAACAAGTTGTATGTATGTCTCGTCCTGCTGAGAGACGGTTAAACCAGCTATTTTAGCCTACCAAAACGTTTTATATTTAGTGATTGTGGAAGTAATTATGAGCTGACTGACCTGCAGGTGTCTTTGAGGCGATTGAGAGACTTAGCAACATCAACCCCTTTTTCGATGAAATTTGGATTTAATTAATCAAGAATAGAGTTTACATTTACATTGTATTAATCACAATAGCGGCAATCTGGCACGCAGACTTTGCAAGATTATGGCTTGCGACATTTTTTTGGCCTTGATGAATCTTGCTAAAATCCACACCCCTGTCTTCGTGAATGAGCGTTCTGATGCTTCTGTCATGAATGAGCGTTCTGATGTCTTCTATCAAATGCCACACCAATCATGGACACCGCAGCGGCACAGTCAAGCTCCACAAGACTAGAAGCAGCGGCAGAGTCGTCCAGCTCGTTTATACAACAACAACAACAATAACTAAGCCTTTTGTTCCAAGCAAGTTGGGGTAGGCGTCGTTTATACAATAAGAATCACACACAACTATACAAATCCCACACCAATCACTTCACAGTTCACACCATAGTATCAAACTGAGCTGCGAACATTTTGCTTCATAATATGATCGTTCATCTTTAGCTGTTCTGTTCGTATGCCGGCCGCTTCGGCCCAAGTAGGTTCGGCATCATCCTGAGCACACAAGGAAAGCATTGGAATATCAGTATGCATGCTCTATCTGAACACACATCACCGTATTGTTTTGCAGCTAGTTTCACTGCGGGAAAGAAGAGCTGAACAATACTAACCTTTGGACCCAACCCTGCGGCTTTCTGCAGCACCCAAATTTCCAAACAACAAACGGGTGTCAGTCACTTGCTTCCCCGGTCTTTCTTCCGTAAATTTCGTAAGAGTGGGCACACTTGCCTTTCTTTCGGCCTTGCTACAATGGAGTTACGCGCCACCGCACCTGTCGAGGTTGAGGTTGCGGTTCTTGGAGGCTGCTCCCCTACTCTAGGGACGGTCTTCACCTGAAAGATGAGATGATATGGTCATTTGATCAGAAGATGTCCTTTTGGTATCCTCTTGTTTGTATTGTGTATCGGCCACTATATCAGATATATCGAGAGCATGAACTCACCAGATTCCTAAACTGAAGATTGTAGAACATCTGCAGGTACCGTTGCTTGGCCAGTCTCTCTTCCTTGTTCAGAGTCCTCCAGAAGCCATACACTGATCCCATGTTCAGCACTTTAGTTGCGTAAATCTTCCATGTGTAGCTGCCATCATGTATAGCATCACATGGTTTAGATTTTATTACCAGGCGATAGGAAGATTGGTGACTACCATTTATGAGGCGGGATAGAGTAAGTTCCTACCATTCATAGATGCGTTGAAGTCCAGCAGTGGACACCTTGTTCCAGTAGCTTGGGTCTTCCTTGCAAGTCTGGAAGAAGTTTGCAATCTTGGTGCTTGCCTCCCTGCCGTTCGTTGGGTTTATGTGGAAACCCGAGACCCCATCCACAATGATCTCGGCTGGCCCTCCTTGATTTGTCGCGAAGGTCGGCAGCCCGCAGTTCATCGCCTCGATGACTGTTAGCCCAAATGCTTCATACAGAGCAGGCTGAAACAAGACATGTATTGTGAGCCTAGAGTTGAGTTCTATTTCAAGAAACTAAGAAAAGGCTAGAATTGAGGTTTTATGCATTGTCTGGTGGCCCCAAAGCATATACTGAACATCACAGTAAAAAAAAAAGCATACACTGAACAAATCCAAACAGTTAGTTTTGTAGGTTACTGCATACCTGAACAAATGCACCCTTTGTATCTGCAATGTAACGGTACAGCTCACCATTACGGACACGGTCAGTCTGTGCCTTGATCCAGCGGATCTGTCCTTTCAGCTGGTATTTGTCGATCAAATTGTGCATCTTGTTGATCTCGTCTATCTCTTCTCGGTCCTTGGACTGTGCAGCATTCAGCAGGCCTGCCACGACGACAAGGTTCACAAGGTCCCTGACCTTCTTGTTCTGGCCATACCACTCGACTAGTCCAGTGATGTTCTTCACCTTGTCCAGCCTTGCCATCGAGAAGATGATCGGCTTATTTCTGTCTGCCAGATACCCACTGATTTGGTAGCATCACAATAGTTAGCAACTTCGTCTGATCAACTAAAAGTATTGTGTGTTTCCAAGGGACTTACATGTGCTCATCTGTGTCCACCTTACTGTACAGTAACTCCTCAATCTCTGGGTGCAAACCTGTCAGCCGCTTCTGCTTCTGTGTGTATGGGAAGTAAACGGACTGATCAGCGCCAGGTGCAGCAATGTTAAACTTCGGATCAAAGACATTGATGCCCGTGGCGAAGCGGCAAAGCCCGGGCATTGTGAATGTGTAGTGGTGTTCATATTGGCCAGGCTTCTCTTTGCTGCATCACATATTCATGTTAAACAATTCTAGGAGTAAGTACTCAAGCATTGTTAGAGGCGCTGAAGTTACGATATTATTCAGTATACAGACCTTCCAGCAATTTCTTGGTATGTGCTAGTTATGATGAAGTCGGTAGCGTTCATGGCAATCATATCAGCAGTGAATTGACAGGAGAAGTGGTACTTCTGGTCTAGCTCTCTCCACTTGACATCTGAGTCCTCATACTTCGTCTTCTCAAGAGCATGTGCAATTGTTCCCTGTCACGAAGATCATTTAGGGATGTCATATCAACTGTGATTGGTGGAAAAACAAATCTTTATCAATCCTACTTGATTAGACAATTTTTTTCACCTGTGTGACTCCTAGTTTGCTCGACACGAGGGACGCCACCAAGTTGCCATCGGTGTAGTTGCCAATGATCAGGTCTGGTTTGCCCTCTAGAATGTCAACAATTTTGGCTGAGGCATCCTGAAATGATGTCGGGATGCAGTTTTACCAAGACAAGATAACTAACACAGCATTGCTGATAACCAATTTGTAGCTGGCATACCTGAGCATATCTCTCTAGGTAAGGGTAAATGTCAAACCGGGAAACCCACTGGCGCAAATCCTTCCCATCTTCAGTCTTGAATGGTACGCGAAGTATGTGTGAATATTTTGTATTTTCAACTGGTTCGAGCTCAACATTACATTTTGTGCCTTTGGAATCTGGTATCAGTCTCGTTAGCTGCAGCATAAGAGAAGCCATTAGTTCATTGGTTCTACAACTGACATAGCAGAAATGCTAGGATCGCAGTGTAATAAGTTATACCACAAGAATCTTTGGTGTTATATGCAAACCCTGCTGCTTGATTCTTTGCAGCAGCTCCTCTTCCATGGATCTGACTTGGTCCAGGATGTAGACAACCTGTTGCAGAGAAACCATGCCTTCAGAGTATGATAATTTGATTAGATGATCATTTCCTACTATTTGATGGCATTGATACCTGACCGCCGGTGTCTGGCAAGCCCAGAACCTTCTCTTGGCCAAAATAACCATGGATAGAGAATACAACAATGTTAAATATTGATGGAACCCTGCTGAAGAACTTCTCCATGTTGATAGGATCTGGTGCCTGGAGCACTTCAGATAGGAAATTCAGCGTCTCCTTGCACCTTTCGGCAGTGTCTCCCCATCCTTTCTCCAGTCCCCACTCCTGTAACCTGCAAGACCATTGTAAAGGAACATTAGGCATGTAGGTACACATATTTGGCACCATGAATTCTATAGCTACTTAATTTGGTAGTACATTACCTTTGTTCAAATTTTAAATATGGTGTGTATTTTGGCAGCCCGCTAACAAAAACTTCTGCAAGAAGCAGTGCTGTCTGAAGCTTGTCTACAGTGTCAATTGTGTCGTTAACCATCAGCTTCTGCATGTTTATAAGGATATATAAATCCAACCAGTCTGTTTATTTTTATAATCTCTGTGATATGAAAGGCTGATCTCCTTACCTCACCACGGTAATTCAGGGCGAGTAAATAGTCTAGCAATGGCTTCATGCTTTCAGGCTTGCCACTCAACTTTGATGACATGAATTTAGAGACGAATTTCACACCATTCCCTATGGATGAGGGAAGTGTCAGATGAGGTGTTGAGAGGTCAAGAGCACCGAAGTCAACTTCAAGTGAGTTGTCATCCTTGGCCCTGAAATTCAATATGAACAGACACATTCTTTTTCAGTTTCACACTTGCACTTGCATAGCATCAAATTGCATTTCTCATCCAAGTGAAACTTATATCGTATTAGCCTATTATCAAACGCATACCATTTGTCATCATATAATGTCTCTTTGAACTTCAGGTACTCTGATGGTGTAATTCCTTCGACCGACAGATCATCGGAATGAACTTTGACGTATTCCCAGATGCCAGGATTCATTCTAACAGCGAACGCAACGAATGGTGGTAGCACCACTGCTTCCTGCAAACAAGGATACAAAATAAGCTCCTTCTATCAAACTTTATTCCAGCTGCAAAAGGGAATTGGGTAACTTAAAGCGAAATTACCTGAGTAGAACATATAATGTAACCTAGAAACCCTTCAGCGAGCTTTTCCTTCTCGGCTTTATCATCTAGTGATTTTTCCAGCTCATCCATGAGCTGCTGGTTCTTCAAGAGCCTCCTACCTTTCGACACATACCTGAAATATTTTTTGTCTCAGATGTCTGGATGGCAAAACTCTCAGTCACAGCAAGAGTATCTCTCATGCAATGCATGACGCAGAGAATAAATAGTTACATGTAATACAGCACAAACAATTGTGATCCGTCTATTCACAACTTCCCAAGTATGTTTTCTAGTGGTACCTCTGAAAGCATCTCTTCATCTGGTACCGGCTCTGTCGTAGCGCGTCTGGCATGCTCTCAGCAACGCTGTCCATTCTCTTGAAGCTGAGCTTGGCGGCCATGGTTAGAGGCTACCAGGCTTGTTAAGGTTGGTGGATAAGGTCGAAAAGTTGTGTGTGATCGTCTAGGTATTGACGAATAACAATTTATAGAAGAGGGCACCCATAGTTTCCTCCCTGATGAAAGATTTCTTTGCTGTGAATGTAGCTGGAGATTGCAATTTGCAAGGTAGACGAGGCTAAGCTGTGAGGAGAAAGCACATTGCCTGGGAGAAGTTATTCCAAAGAAACACACAGGACAAGAAAGGTACTTCATCGTAGATGTTGCTTCCGATCGAGGAGGGTTGGAGCTTTCCCTTTTAGAGCCACTATTATATGGATCACTTTCAGAATAGAAAGATGCAGTTGAACAAATTCAATACTTTAAGGGGGAAAAAACAATTCAAATGACACTGGAGGAATGGAAAACTAAAGTACACCAGAAACCGGCTATCAGCCCAGTAAATTCTCAAAAAAAAAAAAAGTCTTTCATCTGATTTATGAAAGCTTACATGCTACCCCATATGATGTTGCTCAATGTATATTATCAGGTACCTTCACTTGTGGGGAATATAATTATTTATTACAACGGCACAAGGTGACAGAAAAGGTAAACATCGGTGACGAATGGGGGTCAATTCCGCAATGTTCTCAAAATTGTTGTTGCGAAAAGGTACACTATGGAGACGAATGGGGGCAAAGTCCTCAATATTCTCAAAACTGTTTCTCGTCGCCTGCCTGGTTGGTGTACATTTTCCGTTTGACATGAAGCTACGCACTCGATGAAAAGAAAAGATTTTTCATTCTTAGCGCAGTTTCCACCAGCATACGTCTTCCGCACGAATCTTGGCATTCAGTACGCCTCGTCTCCCAGTATTACTTTCCTAGAAAGACATCAGGTGGCAGTAGCATATTATTGTAGTAAGTCCATCTTAACGTCAGTGACATCAAGTTGCAGTATCTCGGCTCTGCAACCTAATATGGCACCAATACTGCAATAGCAAGAGCGCAAAGGCATGCGCAAAGAAGCTGGTCAGATAAATAAAACTGCACTCCGATGTTGCAAATTCAAATATTTTTATCTACAGATGAATGGAGCTTGATAGGAGGTTGAACATGCATTGCACGTTTCTTTAAGTACAATAGGGCGCCAGATAATAAATGGCAAGGAACCTAAATATAGACAAGAAGGATGGATACCTCGGATTTGTGCGTCCAAGATCGCCATGCACAAACTCCTTAATGTATGTTCCAGCCTGTAAACACACCGCAGTTGATCAAACAGGAATTCAAACATAAATTTTATATTTAATGAGGGTGTGATATCTTCTATAACGATATTTACACAACCATCCAGCAAATGGTGCATTTTTCCACAAGTAGGACATACAAAACGGACACGGCGTTTCGGGTCATGGGTGCGGATGCATCCATTATGTAAAATATTTTTAAAACTTTTCAAAATGTTAAAAAATTCTAAATAAAATTTCGGATATACATCATGACATTCTATGTTAGCACAAAGTTTCGCGAAGAAAAGACATTTTTGCTATGCAAAAAAGACAAAAAATTTAAATTTTGTCTTTTTTGCACAGGTCACAAAAATGTTTTTTCTTCACGAAACTTTTTGTGCTAGCATAAAATGTCATCTAGTATATCTGTAATTTTTTTTTTGACTTTTATATACCTGTAAATGTTTTTTAGCAGTGGGTGCATCTAGACCTATGAGCCGATATGGATTTCCGATACAAAACCAGAACGTATAGACAGGTAAGAGAGAGCGGCGATATGTAGGCCGAGCTACACGTAGCTCTTTATTTGAAAAAAATTAAAATCATATTTTGGAGTTTCAAAAAAATCTGAAAAAAATCTGGAGGTAAATGATGTTGTATTCTACCGGCGTGTAAAATCTCAACTAGAAAAATGTCGTATTTTGGGCTGTGTAAAAATGAAAAATAAATCTGAATTTCAAAGTAGCGAACACTACAAATTTTCAAATCTACAAAATCTGACCCATTTTGTTATTTCTGTGTAGCCCAGAATATGAATTATTTTGAGTAGAGATTTTGCACGTTGGTAGGATGCACTATTATCTACATCCTAGATTTTTTTCAGTTTTTTTTTTAAAACTTCAAGTATGGTTTTTGAATTTTGAAAAATAAAGAGCTACATGTAGCTTGGCCTCCGTTTTGACTTTCATAACATAGAGACAAATAACCTACTAAAATTGGCAATATGGTACCTGAGTGCATAGATGCAACAAGTAATAGTTTGAGCTGCCCTCAACTTTCTCAATCTGCATCCTGATTGACAGATGAATTACTGTCAGATGAATGGAATATAAAATGGATTTCGCAAAAAGCAAACAGTGATGAAACGGATTGCATAAATCTGTAATCTGTCTCAACTCTCACCAATGTATAATCCGTTTCCGCTCTAACGGGCTTCTTCGATGAAGAACCCTTATCGGGGTATTTTGCATAATTTCCTACAATGCGGGTAAGAAAAGATGCCATCATTGTGTATTTAATAGGAAGTGTTTGCTTAGTAAGTGAGTAGAAAGATATGAACATAAAATAGTTGATATACTCAGATACATTCCCATGTCCTAGTCAATTTGTCACAGATATAAACAAACAAGTTGCCTTATTAAATGTGTGGATGTGCTAACAAAGAAAATACACCTAGGCACAAAAAACAAAAACAAATCTAGGCAAAGTTCACCTCATATTTCGACAGGCTTATACCCCAATACCTACCTCTATCCTACTAGGCTGGGTCAAAAGAACCCGAAGCTTACTGTGACGCATGGCCACATGCGAAACCCCAACTTATTCAATACAAACAACAAATGAATAGAAGTAAACATTGCTCCATTGATTTACTAGTAACCAAATATGTTGTACCATATCCTTAACAACAGAAATCTTCTGCAGGTCATCATCCGTCAGAGGACTAGAAGTCCATATAAGGGCAGCATACTGCTTCTGCAAACATAAAGCAAGAGTAAGCCCTGATAGTCAGGAAAGGATATCATATCTTTGCAAGATAAGGCAATGAGTTCGCTTCAGGCAATAATGTAGTGTGACAGCAAATGTTTAAGGATAAGAGCAACTGACAATATCATTTCCGCAAAATGATACAGTCACCAATTGAGTGGAGCACCTGCTTCTCTGCTTCTCCTTCACGCATCATGGCCCATATTTCACTGTCTACCAACTTGAGATTTCTAACTCTGACCTATAAAATGCAAGTCATGAGCAAATCATATGCAATGCGTGTGCAATTATCACCTCTCAATCCAGCATCAATTTGATTCCTTACATATTTCTTTTCAGAGCTATTAATCTTCTCAGCAATTTGTTGAACTTCAATTATAGATGGAATAGATCGCACATTCAAGACTTCAATTAGAAATGGACGACCAGATCCAAGCATCCGTACCTGTGTATGTGAGACATTCAGCATAGAAAATACTGACAGACACAGTTCCAAACTACAACATTACATCGATATCTTCTCTTCCAGCAGCATGGAACTTGTGGCCATCACCTCTGCAGATCGCACGGACATTCTCTCCAATTATCTCCTACAAAAAGGTGAATGCTGTTCAGCTGTACTTCTCTTTGTTGATTGGGACATGACTCTGAGGCAGTGTGTTTTACCTCAACTGAGGCCTCCCCCATTCTTTCATCATCAATTATCCAACATGACTGACTGACATTTCTTGAAAGCTGACAACAGGTAACAATACCACCAGGGATTCAGAACCTATTTTGATTATAAACAAGTTCAACTGAAAAATACATAAACGTAGTTTGTTTATGTACGCTGAACAAAGGGAGATACATACGATAGTACCATACGAGTGATATTATGATGCAAAAGTAAACTATTCCACTTTCAAACAAAGATATTTGATTTTGACACGAGGAGAACATTGTGCATTACTCGTAACGATTAAGTGTTGAATCTTTCATACACCTTTAATACCGTTGGACAGTGACTTTACAGAACTACATATTTCTTGATGAAGCAACTCTTCACGAAAACAGTGATTGTTGATTAAAAGGCATTTTATAAGTTTGAGATTAGAGAATTAGTCCTCACAGACGACAAAAAACTGCGCTCTGCTATAATTGACATCCTAGTCATGAATTACACAGGTTAAAACCAAGGATAACTTAAATATACCTTCAAATATCTTCCGCCAATATATATGGGTGACCTTAGGCAGGATATCACAAGATTGCATGGTTTGAGCACCTGAAGCAGGAATCAAGTAAATTGATCAAAAAATCAACTTTTTGGGTAAAGTGATATTTTAATACTATAACACTCATCACCTTTTCAGGAGGCAACTGAAATAAACTACAGAACTCTTGATCTTGAATACCCTCAAGGGTTTTGTGGATGGATGAATCTGTTTCATTTAATATCTGTTTATCGTCGTATGTTGAATTCCTTCTGGTATCAGTTCCTTCTCTTGACTCTGTTACGACATCAAGCAAACCAGCATATTAAATGAATTACTGATGAATCCAGGAGGATGGTAAAATTACCTTCCCAAGAAATGACTACTCATAAGAATTCACTGTATTAGCGCATTAGTGCAGTAAGTACTTACCTGTTTTTCTTTTACGACTACGGTCATTTGGCAATAAACTATTGAGCTTCAGTGAAGCATCATCATGAGTATATGTTAAGCGAATTCGAAACGAATTGTTACCATGCTTAACATCCTGCATATATTATTTAGTCAAGCAATTGTTGGTTGTAGGAGATGTCATCACCGCTCCAAGTAAAAGACAGTCACAGAAGCACTTACCAGTTGTTTCTCGAGTGATGGAACTATCAATAGTCTCAGAGCCTCCTTCACTGACATAGTTTGTTGAGAGAAATTTCCGTCCTTGAACCAATTTTCATTGCCATATTTTTGTTTCATATATAACCTATTAAGAGAAAAAAGGCAAACACATTGTGGAAAACCAGTTTATAATCATCACATATTCATTATAAGAACATGGAGATTAGAATGGAACACACAACAACACCCATGTACATTTAAGAGCATGTAAGACATGGTCTTACACTGTAATTATGCAGTATCCACCAAAGCTAAGTATAACTCACTTTTTTGAAATGTTTGCCAGTTGAACCAAGTTGTATAGTTATTATAACACTGCTTGTGTCAAATACTTAAATATAACCATCAACACAACTGATACCGCACACTTTTAGCATTTTGATATGGTTGATATAGACTACATAATGTCAGCTCCTTGAATTACCACTGTCACGTATTCTCTCCTTTCATATTTACAAGGCTCTGCATGCATTTTGAGGTTTACATATGAGCCATAAAAGATGTACCATCGGAAAGTATTCTTAAATACATATTTCATGATATATTTTGTGTGGCATATTACTAATATTTTGTTGACCACAATTGATGGTCAAAGTTCGGGTGCAGGCCTTGTAAACCAGAGAGATGATTCTCAAAAACTGAGGTTCCGTCAAAAATAAACCGAGGCAAAGTCTCAAGTAGAGATGGTACCTGATGGCACGTTCATTAGCTGCTACAACAGCAGGCAATGAAATTTCCAAAGAAAACTCATCGATTTGATAACTTTCTCTTTTGACTGCTTGAGATACCATCGAAGTAATTATGTCAGTACGAGAAATATCATCAAGCAATGCAACACCATTATCCTGATGGCAGGTGGGTAGCAATATTCCAAAGCAAACAGAGCAGCATGCTTCATCCGTTGACAAACATGAGCAAGATCCACTCTTTGCAGAATCATCATGCTCTTCAAGAAATGAATGCAAGACTGACACTGTAAGCGAGGCACATGAGCAGGTTTGGCTAAAGGCTCCAAACATGCGAAAGATGCATCGCACACAAACCTGCAACATGATATAATATCGATTATTTTTCTACAGTTGTGAATATGTATTTACAGGCAGATACGATTAACAACGTGACAAATTGAGAAGCCAATGGATGGAGAAAACTACATAACCAATCGATCTATCAAGCCTGCTTTTCTACACACTAAGCAACAAATGTTTACCTCGGCTTCTCTGTATCTTAAACACAATCAGATTTTCCTTTAGTGTTTACTATATTCCTCCTTGCATCTAGAAACAATTAACACACATAGATCAAACCAAGGGGTGACACGATTCTGGGAGTTCAATCCCTACCCAATCTACATGCTGCCCAAATATCTCAACGGAACTGCTTAAACAATGGACCCCGTTCCTATGAAATGCTATTGGATATAAATATATGCACATATACATTAACCTTACTTAACAGTTAGTACTGCAATACCAAAAAAAAGTGCATAGATGAAATCGACGGTGGGGGAGATAAACGAAGTACCAAACAATAAATATGATCAAGGATGTGTAAGCGAGATAAATGGGATAACTGGGATAGTAGAAATACGGTCAAATACAGTCTAATTTCTACTATCCCACATATCCTACTTACACATCCTTAAATATAATATCAAGTGAAAATACAGCAGCATAGGTCGGACAGCAGGGAAGCAGCAGCTTTGGTCAGACAGGATATCTACCAAGGAAAAGCGAGTGCCAGCCAAAAAAAGAAGTAAGTTTCATCTACTCTGCTTCAGTCAGCTGCGAGGAAACGATTTGAATTTGGGGATTTCTTCTACTCTGCTTCAGTGAGCTAAGTTTCATCGCAGCGGTAAAAAAAAGGAAGTAACTACGCTGTCTTCCAAATGTTGCTCCATAAGCATAACATTAATCTATGTAACTGCTGAGAGTTCGTATTCCTTCAAATCGAAAAAAGGCGACGCGCCTGGCGATATTTGGAGGAGAGAAAAAAAGATGGACGAGGAGCCGTACCCCGACGGAGAGGAGGTGGTGGACGGCGGGGAGCGGTGGTAAGGAGGCCGCCGCGGCCCGCTCGAGGATGCTCCAGGCCTCCGCGTTCACCTCCGCCGCCGTCATGGTGCTCGCCGCGGTTCGTTAAACCCTAGCTAATCCCCCCGGCGCAGCAGAGTACTGATAGTCTTTTTTTTTTTGCGAGGAGCAGACTACTGGTAGTCTGGGACTGTTGATACAGCTGACGAACCTTTTAAAAAACTTTTTTTTAGGGAAAACCTTTTCAACAACTTGATTTAATTGTTTGCTATTATTCTCAAACTAGCCGAGTGCCCGTGCGTTGCCACGGCCGATTAATTTTTTTCCTCTCATACACATGTGAACATAATGCTGAAAATTAATGTGTACGAAAAGTCAGCCACATAGTATTTAAAAAAATATTAAGACTCAACTTCGCTTGAAATGTGTTTTGATAAATCCATAATTATATGCATTTAATGTAAAGGAAGAAACCAAATATATTTTATCTTATTAAATAAATTTACTCTGCCGCGCTTTTAAGGTATTATTGTACAACATTAGGATGTTGTATTCATCTTCATTTGCATTGTACTTAGTAGATGTAACCACAAATGTTTGTTGTCTCATAATTCATGACTATCTTAATGTTTTAAAGGAATCAAATTTGTGTTTTCCAACTAATTAAATCAATAATTCTAAAAGTTCAATCATATTATAGCATATAATAATGGATGATACATTGATGTATCAACCTCTATCTCATCTGAGGCATTCCCCAATGCATTGCCTCTTAGCACCTGAGTTCTAGATATTCTATCCAAGTATAGTTTAATTTTTAGGGATTATACTTGTACCCAGTATTGACGCCCATTTGTCGAATAAACTTAGTCAGCTCATTTTTTTTGGCGGGTGAGCTCATGCTTTTTTCACACATGGAAGCATCTCAACTTTATCACCAATTTCTAGCACATGAAGATCTATTCGCATAATACATATAGAAAACATATACCCGTGAAAAGAGAGAAACAAATTATAAACATACCGGCCGGACGTTTGTTTGGTTGTATGTCAAATATGTTCAGCAACAAGTATGCCTACTTTTTCCACCACATGTCTTTTTAATTATATCCTTGAACTTATACCACCACATCCGCATGTACCTGATTTTTTATCTTCCCGTTCTTATTTTTCCTCTTTCTCTCTTTAATATACATCCATGGCTATGACAGCCGATCTCTATCCCCTTCTCCAACAATACTTTTGCCATCAACGTGTTCTACTCATTGAGGGGATTCCATTTTTGTTTTAGTGTACCTCTCCTCCCTCACCCATAGCCATGCTTTCTCCCTGGGGACTCCCACGGCGAGCAACTCCCGGCAGCCGAACAGCGTTGGAGCTGCTGAGGAGATGCAGTAATGGAGGCTTGTTCATGTACAGAGAGGAGGGAATTGAGATGGGGGTGGATGGGTCGATCCGCGTCGGATCCCCAGCTCCTCGTCGCAGCGTGGCTGCAGGGGACAAGGGTTGACATGCAGCGGCGGCCCCTGCCCATTCCCCTTCTGCTCGTCGCACCATGGCTGCAGCCTGCAGGGGCGGTCCTGGTTTGGCCTATGACTGGAGCTAGCGTCGGTCTCGGCTCCTCCCGCTTCACGCTGGGTGGCGTTGGTAGCGATCTCTATCTGCTCTTCTACCCGCTTCACGCTGGGTGGCGTTGGTATCGGTCTTGATCTGTTAATCTATTTGATTTGGAAGAGTTTGGCTCGGTTTAGATTCATCGAAGCTAGATTACCCAGACAAGGGACGGGTTTGACGAACGAACGTACAGACACGAACTGCGCTTTAATAGTAAAGATTTCATGTTCATGACAGAAGCAACTTCCAGTTTTTCAAATCGTTCGGACAAATTGGGTCGTGTGTATACCCCAAGGTTTGTTTGAAAACAAAGCCACGCCAAACTGTAGAACCACGAACGCTCATCTCGAACAACGAGCACACCGACACACGACATTCGCCGACGTGCACCTCAACCCCTCAATCGCGACACTCTGTAGTACCACACCACTACTTATTTTACCAGTACTCCCAACGAGACACGACGTCGCCGGGCAGAGCACGCCGCCGGCCAGATCGTTTGCAGCTACTTCTCCACGGCTACAGCGCCGCCAGCCTCGTGATGTTGATGGGGTGGATGTACAGCCCCGGGTCGCCCAAGAGCGCCAGCGCGGCCACCTCCGACGCGGTCTCCGTCGGGTGGTAGCCGTCCCAGAAGAGGTAGTTCCGGCGGTTCGGGCACACCGTCGCCCACCGGTTGCACTTGCGGTCCCCGGACCGCCCCGCGCCGCCGCAGCACCCCGTGTCCAGCACCGTCAGGTCTGCTCAAAAACCATGACACATCAGCACATCAGACAGTCTATAAACTCCCGGTCGAGGGGACGTTGCAGCTAACTGATCGACTTACTCATTTTAGGCGAGACGGTGCCTTCGAAGACGGACTCGGCCATGGCGGCGGAGTCGCATATGGAGTAGTTCATGCCGGCCAGGCCGGTGCTCAGCTCCTGAAGCATCGAGAGCACCATGGGGTACAGCTGCCTGGAGAGGTTGTTCGCCGTGCGGAAGCAGCCGTACCCGTCCACGTCCTTCTTCCTCGCCCCGGCGAGCCTCTGCGCCGGGCAGCACCCCACCAGCGACGGGCTCACGATGCCGAACTTCCTCGCCCCGGCCGCATACAGCTCCTGCACCAACAGCGCACCCAGTTTAATTTAATTCAGAGCTTGATGTGTTCAGTTCAGGTGTACATGGACAGCATGTGCACCTGCAGGTAGCCCCTGTAAGAGGCGACTAGGCCTTGCAGGAACTGGGTGTCGTTGCGGCCAGGGCACGAGGTGGCGTTGCCGTCGACGTACTCGAACAGGTCGTTGCTGCCGGCGCTGATGAAGACGAGGGACCTGGAGACGACGGCGGTCGAGCAGTTCCCCAGCATCTCCACGGCCGACGTGAACTTCTCGAGCTGGTCGGTCATGCTGTACACTCGCCCACACTGCGCAAAGAAAGATCAGACCGTGGATGCGTGGGTAATATGTTTATCGACCAACTTTTAGTTAGTGCAAACAGTGTCAGGACAGTGTTGCGTACAAGTGCTTTGCCCGTTAGATCTTGCAGTCCTGAACCTCCTGATGCGAAGTTGACGCCGCTCTTCATCTGCCGAATGACTCCCTCGGGCGGCAGGGATCCGTAGGCTGGTGGGCTCTCGGCGAATCCAAGAAATCGGGCTGTTCGCCGAAACGATATGTGGAAAATTCTAATTATAAGTTTTTTTTGCTGATAATACTTAATAAGTTGATTGGAAAATTCTTGTTCTAAATAGATCATCCTGAGAGTTGATTCATAATTGCTTCACGTGCGACCGGCAAACACATATCTGAATATTTAATAACATTAAATTTACCTAGAACTAGAAAAATACCCCCTGCATTGCAGCGGGAATTTTATTAAGAACTTTGTGTAAATAAAAATGTATAAGACACATCAAATATGAAATTGTTTTCAAAAATCTGCAAAAATCTCACATCAGTCGAGAGTTTATATTAATTGACATGAAATTGGTGCATATTTGACGACAATAATGGTGACGTGGACGTAGGGCTAAAAAGGTAGATAACGTGGATATATTGCATGTACAATATACTATAATTAATTAATATTAATGGGGATGACATGGACAATTGATTGGCTAAAAGAAAGGATAATATGGATAACTTGTATGTTAAGGTAGAAAAATAATTAATACATGTTGGTGCGATTTTGCTTTATAAAAAAGTATTGATTGATTGTTTGATAAGATTTGTAAAGGTGGACAATTAGCTACAATGCAACGTTTTCTTAAAAAGGAAGTTAACAATGCAACCTCGCAGCAATGGTGGTCAGAGGAGTTCCTTCTATAAAAAAAAGTGATGGCAGAGGAACATAGGAGGCCTAGTGGCATACTGGGCCATGTCTCCTTGTAACCCAGAATTTAGGGGAAAAATGTTGCAAAAAAATCTTATCTTTTATCTCTATATACATATAGATATGATCTAAATATCTGCGAAGTTTTTCTAAAAAATAAAATTTATTTTACGATTCACAAAAGTCAAAATTTGGCTCTAAAAATGAAAAAAAAAACTTGATTTTGATCTTTGCATTTATGTTCTTTGTGTAGAGAACGGATAATATATTTCAGTGAAACTTTCGTCGTATATAATAGACATGTATAGGTCACATGCAGCCCACAATACACACACATGGAACGAGCACACGACGCCACACCCACAAACGGTGACACGAATAAAGCGGAACGCTCGACAAAAAAACAATGTAGTACGAAGCAGTCAGGTAGGGACGAAAAGGAGCGAACACGGTGGAACATGAAGTTTCTTGGCATTGACAAATACATGTTTATTTTTAAAAAATTATTTATGGTGAACTTCTTTACTTGGTCATAACTCATATTGCTAATAGATGATTTAATCTTATGATTGATAAATTCTTCTATGTGTTCTGCAAAATACTATTTTCATGTTTATATAGCATAATTGACAATGCAGTCACATTTTTGTATATCAAGTTAGGTCGTGTAATTCTAATAATTACCAAAAAAATCGTGTGCTAAATGAGAATATTTTATCACAATTTATTTTCAGTTTTGGGTGATTCAGAAAATCTTTTGTTACAATAGCCTTTTACCCTAAATCCATGTAAAATTGTAAACTGAAAGTGTCATCCATAGTCCACAAATTGATTTATGCTACTCAATGTTATTATGTGTTTATATATGTCATCGTCCTTAGTATCCTTAAATATTTATAGAACTTTGTAGAGTACTTAATAGGGTACGAATCCAATAAATATTTGACATGCAATGTTCTAGTCGGAATTCTGAGTACAGCTATGAGTAAGTTGCTTGGGAAACGCCGAGGGTGAAAAGAAAGTGGGTACATGTGGACGGTGTTTTATGAATATTCTACCCACTTTCCACCGCTAGAACCTAACCTTAATACACAATTAGATGAACTAGTCATCAACCCGTGCACCTGCACAGGCTAGCTATTTTGAGTAACAAAGGTATATTGACGAATCAATGCAATTTATTGTGTGTGAATGAGTTTTCACAATATTGTACAAAATTTGGTTTTTCAAAATTCAATTATTAGGAAATCTAAGTATGTATTCGAACATCATATATCTAACTGCGTAGAGTTCATATGATGAAAATATAAAAACTTCTATTGTTTCATGATTATAATATATTTATTGAGAATTTTAATGGACGTAAAGATCTCTTAGGCTTCGAAGTAGAGCGAAAACGATTGTTGAATCGAATAAATCTCCTTTCTTATCTCCTTTCTTATCGGAATCTTTAGTGTATTCATTTTGATTGGAACATAGAAGGAAGTATGCTTATTGATCTAGAGGGGTCAATTAGGATATCATAAGAATAGCACAGCATCAATATAATTGACATTCTGTAATTTTAAGATATACTTTGAAGTCATTTAGTAGTCTCACTTGAGCTCTTTATTTTAAACATTGGAAAATTGTATTCCGAAGTTACACAAAATTCTGGAACCAATATGTGCATATAGACAATGATTTAATACTAAAAATGTGTAAAGTCTCAGTCCGAATATCCTATATCGTATGCTACATAAAAAGACAAAATTATAGTGTGTGAATAGTGCACCTCCAAATCCTATCAGATTTTCATTTTTGTGTAGCCCATAATACAAAGTATTTCAGATAGAGATATTGCACGCTTGAAATATACATCATTACCGATATGCATATTTTTTTCAGATTTGAAATTTCAAAATAACATTTTTGAAAATATAGAGTGCCAGTGAGTTCGGGTTCCATTAGTATTTTTTAGGAAAATCTGCAATAATAAGTTGTTTCTTGTTAAACGTACATCTGAAATTATTAGATAAGTTCATGAAAAAAGGGAGGGCAAGATGTGATACTTGACAGAGAATCAATGGTGGATATGGTACTCGTAGTTTTTTAAAGAATTGTGTGAGATTTTAAAATGTTGTTTTTGAATTTATTTTATAAAAAATATCCTGGGAGAGTCGGGAGCTCATAGCAATTTGTACAGAAAAGGCAGTTAATTTGGTGGTAAATTAAGCTCTCTAGACAAAGCACTCCCTTGTCTTGGGGTTAAAATAAATAAATTACCCAAAGCATGGGCCTCAAAGCCCGTTGACTCGACCTCACTCCTTCGTCTAATTTCTTCTAATCTTAAAATCTAATATATTAAAAAATGCCCTAGCTATTAACCTATAAACAAAACCGTAAACTTTTCGACTCCAAGGTTTTACTTCTACTCCCTTGTTTTGGTTGTTTCACATGTTGACTAAATGTGGAACAAAACGAATGAACATACACAGTAAAATGTGTGTAGATATATATAGATACATGTGAATTTAGAAAAAGGTTAAAACATCTTATATTTAAAAACCGAGTGAGTAACAATTTTAAAAAGGCACCGGCCCCGGACTTGCAATGTATCGCTTTCTGCTGTCTACGCTCTGCTTCCAGTCATGTTATGATCTGTTGAGAGGTTTTGGCCCCAAGCGCCTAGATGGTCACTCCGTGACCCGAAGGACAGCAGCTTTCCATCTTTCACCAGGAAGAGTTGTTCGCATCTCTCAAAGAAGAAAAGATCCGCGGTCTTTACGTATTTCTTCGTTGCATTTTAACTGTAAACCATATGCTACTCTAGTATGGCAGCTAGTACGAGTAAAACCAGCTAGTAATCTCTCTAGCTTCAGTGGAAGCTGAGTGGCGATGTGGCATCATAGTCAAAGGTGATAACAAGGACTTATAACGTGTTGAGCGAAGTGCGTTCGTTGAGAACTGGTCATTGATCTCCTCTACCATAGTCCATATACTCCAAATAAATAGTAGCCTCCATATAAATATAACATGAGAGCTGAAATACCTATGTGGTCAGCAAGGTTGTAGCCGTTGCTGAAGCGGCCGGTGGGCGCGTGGGACGGGTAGTCGACGCCGTAGCGCGGGTAGTTGGCCCTGCAGTCGGCGGAGCAGCCCGGCAGGAGGTTGTTGTTGCCGACGTCCACCGTGGAGTCCCCGAACACGAACATGGCCGGCACGAGCCGCTCCCCGTCCCCGGCGGCGCCCTGCAGCGCGAGCTCGAACAAGCACAGCGCAACGAGCGCGAACGCCCCGCCATGGCTGCCCATTGGAGCTAGCCCCTGTGTATGATCCCGCACACTCTGCCGCCTGGCCTCTCTGCTTCTTGACCACCCGTTCGAAGGTGTCATTGGCATGCGTATATATACATGTGCCCGAGCAATGAGGGGCGAGCCTGTAGAAAAGTAATACGTATGATTAGTGCTTGCCTCAGTTATTAATTGGCTACGATCGACAGTATCTTCGGATCCCTCGCCAAAACAGGATTCAGAGGATATGCGGATTGTTCTGAAATGCAGAAGCGGTTAACCCCTCTGCTTGTTTATCTCAGTCGAGCTAATATATATTTTAATGTTGTAAACGTCCTGACTGCGAATTCGCAATGTATGGCGACTTGCCATTGGACTGAAACGTATACCTCTCACTCTTATGCCAGCGGATGTATGGTAGCGACTTCTGAATAGCTCTGGAATGCTTAGTAGTGGCGGAAAAGGAAGTTCAGGCTTGGATGTTCAGTCGGTGCCCGGTTGCAAGCCGGTTGGCGTATTATGGTTCAGATCGTGAGCGCGTAGATACGTACGTACAAAACCGATGTCGAGACGCGACGTCCACATGGGATCGCAAGCTGGCACTGTGACTAATGCCCAGTTCTTTTGAGCTTCGCCTTGTGCATAAGCCACGCTGAGTAGAGCTGCCCAAAGAAACAGCTGTGGATTTAATCTAACCAGAAAATACAGTCCAGTTCTTTTAGGCTTCTACTGTCCTAGCTTATTGTCTGAGTTATACGATGAAAAGTCTGAAACGCCCTTGTGATAAATTTATGTTCTAACTTAACAGATTTTGACTTCGTTTGTACTGTTTTCACATGTTGATCACAATATAATATTTCGAACGTCGTATTAATTGTTAAATATGAAAATAAAATAGGATCCATTGTTAGTTGATTACAACTCAAATAGAAGTACTCGTAATGCCCTAAAATGAGTTTATGTGCTAACTAACGGATAATGAGTTATTTCTATACTGTTTTACACATATATGAGCACAAATATAATTCTTGGTACTTCATAAAGTGCCAAATACAATATAAATAGGAGCTCAATGCTAGTTGATTACAAAGAAGCAATAAGCAATTGGAAAAATTAAGTCAGAGAGCCCAAAACACGCACGTAGATCGTATATACATGTACACAATCTGCTTTACATTCTGTTGTGTACGATGCAGTACAAACCACACATGTAGCTGCACAAGGGAAACATTGCACACATAGCACCATATGCGCGTGATCAGTTCTTGAGGAGTAGCGCTGGAGGGGAGCCGCACTGCAGCAGGTAGGCCGGAAGCGCCAGTGGACGGCCGCAGTAGATCGACTACCGGCTAGTGAGCTACGTGTGCAGGACAAGCAGATCGACTCAGGCGGCAGATCCAATCCGACAGCAGATCGACGGGGCGGGAGAAGCACGATCTCGAGCAGCGCACGTCCTGAGCATATCCGGGGCGGGAGCAGGTTGAGGTGGCCGGCGACGGGAGAGGCAAGTCAGCCGGAGGCGGAGCGCCGGCGGATGGCCGCTGCGGACCGCACGCCGCCGCGCTCGAGATCGACTCCAATCGGGCCGAAGAGATGTGCGTCTGGCTCGGAGCGACGAGGTGCCGGGAGGCGGCCGTCGAGGCGGTCACAGGCGGCGGCGGCGACAGCGGGCGGCGGTGGGCAGCAGCAGAGGAACCCTAGAGGCTGCGCTCGGGGAGAGAGGAAAAAGGAAAAAGAAAGAGTTTGCTCGGGGAAGAGAGAGAAGAAAAGAAAGAGAGGAAAATGACCGGTTCGATTCGCTGGGCGGTGGCAGTTCTCCGTAAATAGGATGTAAAACAGGGGCAGCGTAAAATAACGCTTCGATTCACTTGCGGGAAGCTGCGCGCGGTTGAGATAAGTTGGGTAGCCCGACTTTTCTCTACCGTCAAGGATTTGCTGAAGCCGGCTTCCCCTAGAAACGGTTTAAAATCCAGTTCTTTTAGGATTGAGCTTATTTTTACCTAGAAACTGTTGAGAAGCTCCAAAAGAACTGGGCCTAAACCTGTGAATGGTTTCAGAACTGCACCGTACCCCAACTGAACCCGTACAAAAATTTCTGTCAGCCGAACCTCAACTAACCCCACTTAAAAAAAATATCAACCCAACCAAAACCAAACCTACTCAATTTTTTCACCAAACCGAACTGAACCGAGTGCCCATCTATGGGTTTGAAACCATTTACTAAAGTGGGTTGAAAACAGTTTGCTCTAATTGGTCAACGCCTATGGCAGCTCGCAAGGCCCCGTTCTGGTTCACGCCTGACAAGCTACCGCCGAACCTCTTCGCGGCGCCCGCGGTCCGGCCCTCAATGCCTCACCCGCTAGAGAACACAGGACCAGCAGAGGAGCAGATTCAGAGCACGGTGGCGAGAGGCGCGACGCCTCATGGATCTGCGAGTGGATTTTGTCGATCTCGGTTGCCATCCCGGTGTGCACGATGAGGCAGACGGCGCTGCCATTGATGACGGTGGTTCCCGCGAAGGCCATGCACTCCTTGGCCTGGATGTCGGCGTCGGCGGCGGGCACCTTGTGCGCGGTCTTGTTGACGGAGTTGGTCTCGCCGGTGAGGGATCCCTGCTCGACGCGGAGCATGGAGGAGACGAGGCGTAGGACGCGCATGTCCGCGGGTACCTTGTCCCCGACGCGGAGCTGCACGACTTCGCCCGGGACGAGGTCGCGGGCGGGGAGGCTGGGCAGCCACTCGCCGTCACGGAGCACGGCGGCGTGGTCGGACTGGATCTGGCGGAGCGCCTCGAGCGCCTTCTCGGCGTTGGTCTCCTGCCAGACGCCGACGGCGGCGTTGACGACGAGGATGAGAGGCTCGACGAAGACGGAGAGCGTGAGGGCGTCGGCCCGGCGGCGGATGCTCCTAGACCTCATCTTCAGCCCCAACCACTCACGCCCATTAATCGTCGTCTGCGGACAGCAAACGGGTTACAGGTTCAAACAGTTTTCGCAAACCGGGTACAACCACGGGTTAAAACTGTTTGGAACCGTAACTGTTTAAGCCCATAACTAATTATACCAAACCGTTTGGCACACAAAACCGAACTGAACTAAACCGTTGTCAGAGTCAGACTGTTTCCATCCGAACTACACGAGCCCACACGGAGAAACCGATCGAACGAACCCGGTTATGGCAAAACCATTCTCACGTTTAACTGTGACTGTGAAGTGCATAGAATATGTCTGCGCGGAACGGGACGTGGTCGGCGCGCCCTCGCCATTCGCTACGTCAAGGCCATACACACGCCTTGTTATTTACTAACTAATCATCCTACCCTATCTGCGTATTCATTACCTACTGTACATGTTAAAAAATTCAGCTCTTCTCTTCTCGGTAGGTGGGTATAGTAGAAACCTGGTGATTCTCACTTCTGGACAACTCTCATGACGGCAAAGCTTCGGAGTTTTAAATCAAGAATGGATCAGAGATTAGATTCTGTGAGAACAAATGGTTAGGTAATACCACCCTGTGGGATCAGTACCGGCCCTATACAATATTGTTTGTCACAAAGGGGATACCATAGCCACAGTTATGCAGTCTTCGTCACTACCCAGGCGAGATCTAATTGGGCCGAGACTAACGTCTTGGAACGCCTTGATGGCACGGTTGACTTCTGTTCAACTTACACAATGTTCTGATGACTTTCATTAGAATTTATGTGGGAATGGAAAATTTTCAGTAAATTACATGTATAGGGCGTTAGTCCATTCCAATATACCAGTTGATAATAAAAAAAATATGGACAATGAAGACTCCACTAAAACTGAAAATGTTTACTTGGTATTTTTGTAGGCGTGTCATTTTAACAACCGATAACCTTGTTAAGCGAAATTGACATGGAAGTACAAAGTGGATGTTTTTTCCACATCAGGAGACAATAAAACACTTATTCTTTGAGTGTAGATTTGCGCGTTCTATATGGTCATCTATCCAGATAGCGTCTAACTTTATCCTTACAAGTCTGATGCAAATGTATTTGGCAACTGGTACATGACATAGATAAAAAGTTTAGGACTGTTATTAGGGTGAGAGCAGAACGAGACGTGGTCGGCGCGTCCTCGCCATTCACAAAGTCAAGGCCATCCAAATGCCTTGTTATTGACTAATCATCCTAGCGTATCTACGTGAGGTTCTCAGACGGAAAGTTATTTTTGGCTCCAAGGTCCAGCGATCTCGTTTTTTTCAAAAAAGCACACAAAAAATTTAAAAGTTTTCAAAAAAATCTGAAAACAATCATGCATTTCTCAACGATATATCCTACAAGCGTACAAAATCTCAATACAAAATACAACCTTTAAGCTACACAAAAATGATGAAAGTTGCAAATTTACAACTACATATTGTTCACTATACACAGATCTATACATTTGTCTTTTTTTAAACTCAAAACGTAAAGTACTTTGTATTGAAATTTCATACGTTTGTAGGATATATCATTGAAAACACGCATAATTTTTTTTAGATTTTTGTAAATATTTTAAATATATTTTTTATTTTTAAAAATAGTGGGATCACTGGAGCTCGGGAGCACCAAATCTCCACTCGGTTCTCGGATATATGACTGCTTTCGTCAGGCATTTCGTATGACGATTTCTCGCGCATTACGCAGTAGCTGAGAGACATCCTTCTTCGGTCGGGCAAGCTCCAGCACGTCGGTGTCCGCGTTAAGACCATCTGCAGTAGCAAAAATAATAATCTCCAGTCGCGGCCGGATAAAAAATATTGGGGACGACTGAGCATGTTGTCGTTGTATTGGAGACTAATTTTTTCGTAATATGAAATCAAACACGCAAAGTCAACCACAAATTTAAGATCTCAACCACCAAAACGCCACTGTAGCCGCTTTTGCCTTCTTGTTTCCGATGGGACGTCCCGCCGACGAGGAAGGCGCATCAACATCTACTATGCTACCATGGCCGCTCTTCTTAAGTTTCTTGCGGGTGACCTTCCATTTCTCGCAGTTTTGGAGTTTTTTTTTTAGCAATGCGTCGATTTAAACTCCGTGTCCTTGTTGTTCTCTAAAAAAAGAGGGTAAGCGCATATATCAACTAGAAGAGAAATGCACATCAATATAATGCCGTCGCCGATTTCTGTCGCGAGCAAATGGTAAGTGGTGCTCAGACTACTTTTCTCATGCTGCTCGCGCACGGAGTCGAGGCGGATTTTGACAAGGTCACGACGAAGTTCCCGAGGGGGCCTGGCGGCAAAACCGTCGGGTTAGGCGCTTGGATGGAGGCTGCCCAAAAGTATTCTCAACATCTTGTATCAACTGTTGAAGACAGGGCAGCCAAGGTTCAGGCGAAGAAGGCTTCCTCCAAGAAGTCGATGACCAGCGAGTGATTCCTTCGTCGCCTAGTTTTATGGACTTTTTATGATTTTGCTTTTGCTGTAAAAAACTTCAGACTTCGTATTTGTGCTTCATGAAATATGAACTCCAGTTATCGGGAGGCACAGCCCCCGAGCCTTTTGCTTGATCTCTTCTGTTTTTCTTATGTTCTGAGTTATTCTGGATGTAGACCCGAGCCGCTAGAACATCGACTGGTCCAGGTGCGAGCGGCTCCACTCAGTCACGTAGCGTGAATGATCAGAAAATCATCGACTTCCTTCAGCTCAAACTTTCCGAGGTGACAAGCGAGCTGAAGAAGACACAAGACGCATATGCGGAGTTGCAGTCGAGGCCATCCCCAATTACAGAGCGGGAGGCCTTTCGCTTGAAGAATTGGAGAAAGTAAACTTACAGCTGGAATGTAAGTCTTTTGGAAGTTGATTTATGGACTCGACATACAGGTCGACTGGGATAATAATTTTGCTTTATTTTTGACATAGGTGTTTTCTTTGACCAGTCGAAGGAGGAGGCACGGCTACAGGACCGACTCAACGGTCAAGCGAGTAGCGCGGAGTACGATGCCCACCCCTTTTGGTCGGACAGGGCGAGGAGTGCCATTTTGGTAAAGCTTCTGGATCGTGCGTGGCGAACTGCCATTCGACTGGAGAGCTGCAGGTTAGCTTTGTTTCGAGTCCACGAAGATTTGTTTCCTTTGAATGAGCAGCCACAAGGCCTTGCTGCATTGCTGAAGAAATTTCGAAAGGGCAAGGCGATCAAGAAATTTGTACGCGAGCAACTGATTAGCGGGGCTAACGTTGCTCTTGCCTTTGTGCGGTCACACTTTTCGCACCTTGATTTAAAAAAGATTGCGATGGGGCCTGCACCCGTACCAGGTGGGGGTCCTGTGCAAATGGAGGAGCACTACCGAGAGACACGGGTGGACGCATTGGTCATAATCCATCATGTGCTAAAGGAGGAGGAGAAGTGGACCCAGTCAAAGGAAGAACCTGTAGATTAAGGTTGTATGTATAGGGGTCAGCCCCCGAGTGTAATTTTGCCACTTGTGTATATTTTGTTTTGTGTGTATGTGCGCAACCCTCGAGTATATCGAGTGGGTTTTATGAAAAATACAGAGTATGGAACATAATCTTCACAGCCCCCGAATATTCTAGTGCGGCTAGAGTATTATGTTTGAAGGAGCGAAAGCTCATGCTTTGGAACAGCGCAGCCCCGAGTATTCGAGTGCGGCTGGAGTATTATGTTTGAAGGAGCGAAAGCTCATGCTTTGGAACAGCGCAGCCCCGAGTATTCGAGTGCGGCTGGAGTATTATGTTTGAAGGAGCGAAAGCTCATGCTTTGGAACAGCGCAGCCCCCGAGTACTCGGGTGAGGCTAAGTTTGTTCGAATAAGTTATGCGAGTAGTAAGCAGGGAGAAATATGAGGAATCATTGATTATATTCCATTTTTGAATGTTAAGCTGCAGGCCGCCTCATTAAAAACCTTCCAGTCCCCGCAGGTACCCTGGTAAGGAAAAGAGCGCGTCTGAAACCTGCAGCCATCCGACATATGTGCCTATTACATTATGCGACTGAACAATCTAAGCATAGAAACGGCGCAGCTGCGCAACGTTCCAAGGATTATGCGAGAGTTCGCCTGTCTTCGCGTGCTTCAGTCTGTATGCTCCACCACCAATGACCTCGGTGATAATGAAGGGTCCTTCCCATGGAGAAGCAAGTTTGTGCACCTTCTTTTGCTTCAGTCGAAGTACCAAGTCGCCAACCTCAAAGGATTTGGTACGCAGTCGACGGCTGTGATAGTTGCGAAGGTCTTGTTGATAGACAGTTGTGCGTGCTAGCGCCGTGTTGCGTGCTTCTTCGAGCAAGTCGACTGCATCTTCGAGTGCTTCATCTGCATCTTCTTCGTTGTATGCTTCGACTCTTGGTGCATTGAATCTTACGTCTGATGGCAGGATTGTCTCTGCGCCGTAGACCATGAAAAATGGGGTAAATTGTGTTGAGCCATTGGGAGTTGTGCGTAAGCTCCATAGCACAGATGGAAGTTCTTCGACCCAAGCACCTGCGGCCCTTTTGAGGGGCACCAGGAGGCGTTTCTTGATTCCACTCGTCACGAGCCCATTGGCTTTTTCGACTTGGCCATTGGACTACGGGTGTGCCACGGATGCATAGTTGAGCGTGATATCTTGCTCTTTGCAGAAAGTTCGGAACTCTTCCGCCGTGAAGTTTGTACCGTTATTGACATAGGTATGCATCTCGGGTACCCTACCATGAGGGTACCTGGTGCACGTAATGACTAAGGCCTAATCACGAAAGGCCTGCTCGAAGCCCAAAACAGGAGGCCCAAAGAAGATGGAGTAACCTCCAAGATTTAGACATAGGCATAATCGGTTAGGGCTTTCCTTATATGTAAACCAGGTCGGTTACGTACTCCCGAGACCCAGCCTATTTAAAGGCTGGGAGGGGCGCCGATCGGGGGACAAGCCATACTCAAACCACCAAAGATCTAGCGAGATCGACATCTCGTCGGAGCCACCTTGTAACCTCATAATCTCACGCGATCAATAACAGACAAGCAGGAAATAGGGTCTTTACCTCCACCCGAGGGGCCTGAACCTGGGTAAATCTTTGCCTCTGCTTGTCAGCCGACGAAACTAGCAGTACTACCACGTTCTCTCCTCATAATCTCAACCCTAGGTCCTTAACCATGGGATTTGATGAGTGTACCCCTCGTCAATTGGCGCCGTCTGTGGGAAAGAATAGTGCTGGAATCGCGGTTTCTTTGGTTCCATCGGAAAACGGCGACTCGCCGATCGGATCTACAAACGGCAACTCGCCGGCTGCATCAACAAACCAGAACTCGCCGACTCAGGCGGCATACGGCAACTCGCCGGCTCACTCGACAAACGGCAACACGCCAGCTTCACCCGCAAAAAACACATCGGATCCTCTGATGGATTTCGAGCCACACTCGCCAGAATTTCAGGAGGCTTTTTCCGATCTCGAGTCAGGTTTGGGTTTAACCGTTGGTTCGTTCAATTTTTTCGTCAACAAGCTTGGTGTGCAGGACTTGACAGATCCACGCCAACTCGCGACTTCCGCACCCGAGGTTCCATCGGTTGCGGCTCCTTCGACTTCGGATCCCTCAGCTGTGTCCATACCATCGTCGATCCTCCAAACTTGTTCGTCTGCAACAACCATGTCCACACGAGAGATGCGCGAGCTCATTGAGGAACTCCAGGGCGAGGAGGCCGAATCAGCATATCGCACAAACGATCCCGAGCTCGATCTCCCACTCGAAGATAGTTTCGACTGCGGGATCTCCCTCAGCGACTTCGACGAACCTGAAACTCATATCGGCAACCACGTCGACTCCGAGATCTACACCAACAATGACAACCTCGACTTTGAGATTCATAACAACTTCGCCGACGCCGAGATGAGCATAGGCGATGAAGGCATCGACAGCGAGATCCATCCAGACGGACCACTCGATGGGCATATCGACTCCGACATGAGCCTTGATGACGACGTCGAGTCCATGGTGGGACTCGAAAACACATATACATACCCTCGGGTGATACCCCAGCAGGTCTACATCACCATCGCCGCAGAATCATCAGATGCTGCGGCCAGCCGCAGGCCTACAGAATTCCCGTGCACAGTTACTATGCCAGACGGAGTCACAACTCTCACAATCACTGCTGAGATGGCAGCAAAAGCAGATAAAGTTATCAAGGAGTGCACAATGATGCCAGCAGACGCAACACAATAGGAGATGTTGACCTTCCAGTACTTCAACTGGCAGGAATCACTTCGACTGCGGCAGGTCAGAGCAACACTCGAAGAACGCAAAAAGCAAGCTAGCTTGTCGAGTGCGCGAAGAAGACATCTCTCGCTGAGCTCCACCGGGCGAGCAGACACAAGACCCAGATCAAGGCTGTCACACCTCTCGCCGGATGAAAGGGCAGCACTCACCCGCAACGTAGGCAACTCTTTCATGACATACGACGAGGAGGGAGTGCCAGTACCCAAAACAGCTGCGGGTGCTCTCTTTACCGCTGCAGCGTACCTAGAGGCAATCAAGCCTCCAGCTGATGACCCCAATGCAAAACTACATCGTCAACAGATCAAATCACTCGGCTTAGTAGCGAAGGCCATACGCCAAATTCCAAAAACTCCAGGGGGAGTCGACACCGTGCCCTGGTTGAAACGCGTCGTGAAGAGCACAACCACAGTGGTCGCCGCCACCACTCGAAGGAAAGAAGCGGCTCGCGTAGGCGCAGGTCCAGGAGCAGATCATGCAGATCTTACAGTAGCGACTCATAATCTGATCGAGAGCCTGAGCCACATGGAGCTCTGTGCTTCACTCGACGCGTCCGCGAGACACGGATGCCCAAAGGGTTCAAACTCACATCTAAACAGACCAAGTACACGGGTCGACAAGAACCTTCCGGGTGGCTGGAAGACTACAGGCTGGCTGTCGCGTGCCAGCGAGGCACAAACGCCACAGCCATGCAATACATACGACTCATACTCGAAGGCACAGCCCGCGACTGGCTCAAAGCTTTACCTCCATCAACATACGACTCGTGGGATCACTTCCGCAATGACTTCATCAAAAACTTCGAGCCTCTATGTGAGCGCCCAAAAACATTTGAGGAGCTTCGAGCTTGCGTTCAACGGTCAGACAAAACGTTGAGGTCATACATCAGACGATGGACTGAGATACGCAACTCAGTCGGAGTAATTTCAGAAGATATGACCATGGATGCTTTCATAATGGGACTCGCCAGGCGGGACCTCAAAGAAGCACTTGGTCGCAAAAAGCCAACCTCTGTGGCTAACTTCTTCATGATCGCGACTGAGTGGGCAGACGGAGAAGATATGGCGCGCACCACACGCGGGTCCTCACCCCGTGACAATCATGAAAGCGGCAGTCGAAGCCGCAGAGACTCGTACAGAGATGACCGAAGGCGCAAGCGTTCAAAACGTCACTACGACGACGACAGACCCGAGTTCATGGCGGCTGGGTTCTCCACGCCCCGCAACGACCAAGACAGAAGCGACTGACGGTCAGAAGATCGGCGAGACATTCGAGATGATCGCCGGGACAGTCGAGACCGCGGCCAACACAGTGATAGCTACAAGAGGAAGGACTGACGCAAGTCACGATCCGGAGCACAATCCGAGCGATCATTCGAAGAAAAGATGGATGCTGATTGCAGATTCCACCTGTACAAGGGGGACGACGAAAAACTGCGCTCCAATCACTCGATGAGAAACTGCAGGGAGTTCGACCAAATGGCGACTGATTACGTAAATCTCAGAAAGGCAGCAGCCACACAAGCACCTGCACCCGTGCCTCAGCCAAACAATGTGTCTGTTCTGATGGCACCACCTCCACCACAACAGCCTGCCGCAGGCGGAAATCTCGCGGGTGCCATACAGCACATACCTCGGATGGATGAACCACAGTACCCTCCGCCCCAAGGGCAGATGTACATGATACAGAAAGGTCGCCCTTCCAACAGGGAGCAAAAACTTCGCACTCGACAAGTAAACATGGCGGTCATGTCACCTCCCGCTGTAACTGAATTCTTGAAGGGCTCTGAAACCGCAATAAGCTTCAGCAGAGAGGACCACCCTCCATCGGTTGTTCGTCCAGGGCACTCTGCTTTGGTACTCGACGCGCAAATTGGAGGAGACGCCATGTCCAAGGTATTCATGGATGATACGCTCCGCAAAATGAACAGGTCAGTCAAAAACCTGCCAAGATCTTCAAACACCTTTCACGGTATCGTCCCAGGCAAAGCAATAAGCCCAGAAGGCACCATACAACTCGACGTAACGTTTGGGGACAGGAACCACTTTAGGACAGAATCGATTGAATTCGAAGTTGACTGGAAGTCACAATACCACGCTATACTTGGACGCCCGACGTTTGCTCGATTCATGGCGGTTCCACACTATGCATACCTCCAGCTGAAGATGCCTGGACCAAAGGGAGTAATCACAGTCAAAGGGAACTTTCAAAAGTCCGATTCTAGTGACCGAGAATTCAGCAAAATCTCTGAGATGTTTGGCATGGAAGCAACACTCGCTGATCTAGCGGTCTCAAACGATCGAACACTTATGCCAGAATACAAAAAGGTGGCAGTCGACAGAGCATTCAATGGTACCAATGACACAAGATCGCATCAGGTCCACCCGACTGACCCGACCAAGACAGTCAATGTCTCGTCGAGTCTGCCTATCGCATAGGAAAGCGCGCTCATCGAATTCCTCCGTGAGAACTGGGATATATTTGCATGGTGTCCAGCCGACATGCCAGGTATTCCCAGGGAATTCGCCGAGCACTCTCTCCAATTATTTCCAGATGCTAAACCAGTCAAGCAAACAATGCGCCGCATATCCGGCCCAAAAAGAACCGCAGTCGAAGCCGAAGTCGACAGGCTACTCGCAGCAGGTTTCATTAGAGAAATCAAGAAGTCACAATGGGTGGCTAACCCCGTACTCATAGAGAAGAAGCACACAGATATCATTCGGATGTGCGTAGATTTTACAGCACTCAATAAGTGCTGTCCAAATGATCACTTTCCACTACCTCGAATCGACCAGATCGTCGACTCCACCTCCGGTGCGCTCGCTTGTCATTCCTGGATGCTTACTCGGGTTACCACCAGATAAGGATGAATGAAGAGGATGAAGAGAAAACGGCGTTCATAACCCCACTCGGGGTCTACTGCTACACAACAATGGCTTTCGGGCTCAAGAACGCAGGCGCAACCTACCAGCGTATGATGCAAAACTGCCTCAAGAATCAAATTGGGCGAAACGTCCAGGTCTATGTAGATGACATTGTTATCACAACAAGGGAGGAAAACACACTACTTGATGACTTGCGAGAGACGTTCGCAAACTTCAAACGCTTCCACATCAAGCTCAACCCGAAGAAGTGCACATTCGGTGTTCCAGCCGGGCAGCTCTTGGGGTATCTAGTCTCGGCTCGAGGAATCGAGGCAGACCCGGAGAAAATAAAGGCCATCTTGACGATGCAAAGGCCTTCAAAGCTCCATGATGTGCAAAAGTTAGCGGGTCGAGTGGCAGCACTCAGTCGATTCATCAGCAAGTTAGGCGAAAAAGCACTCCCGTTCTATCGACTGATGAAGAAAGCAGATAAATTCGAGTGGACGCCAGAAGCCGAAGCAGCCTTCACGGACCTCAAGCGAGTCCTCACAACCCTCCAATCCTCGTCGCACCAAGGGAACGCGAGCCACTATACTTATATGTCTCTGGAACTAACAGGGTGGTGAGCACCGTACTGGTGGTCGAACGCAGGGAGGAGGGGCATAGAGGTACAGTGGCTCGCGTTCCCTTGGTGCGACGAGGATTGGAGGGCTTGTGAGGACTCGCTTGAGGTCCGTGAAGGCTGCTTCGGCTTCTTGTGTCCACTCGAATTTGTCTGCTTTCTTTATCAGTCGATAGAACGGGAGTGCTTTTTCGCCCAGTTTGCTGATGAATCGACTGAGTGCTGCTACTTGACCCGCCAATTTTTGCACGTCATGGAGCTTTGAAGGCCTTTGCATCGTCAAGATGGCCTGTATTTTCTCCGGGTCCACCTCGATTCCTCGAGCCGAGACTAGATACCCGAGGAGTTGCCCGGCTGGCACGCCGAACGTACACTTCTTCGGGTTGAGCTTGATGTGGAAGCGTTTGAGGTTTGCGAATGTTTCTCGCAAGTCATCGAGTAGTGTGTTTTCCTCCCTTGTTGTGATGACAATGTCATCTACGTAGACCTGGACGTTTCGCCCAATTTGCTTCTTGAGGCAGTCTTGCATCATGCGCTGGTAGGTTGCGCCTGCGTTCTTGAGCCCGAAAGGCATTGTGGTGTAGCAGTAGACCCGAGTGGGGTTATGAATGCCGTTTTCTCTTCATCCTCTTCCTTCATCCTTATCTGGTGGTAACCCGAGTAAGCATCCAGGAAGGACAAGTGAGCGCACCCGGCGGTGGAGTCGACGATCTGGTCGATTCGAGGTAGTGGAAAGTGATCCTTTGGACAACACTTATTGAGTGCTGTAAAATCTACGCACATCCGAAGGATATCTATGTGCTTCTTCTCTACGAGTACGGGGTTAGCCACCCATTGTGACTTCTTGATTTCTCTGATGAAACCAATTGCGAGTAGACTGTCGACTTCGGCTTCGACTGCGGTTCTTTTTGGGCCGGATATGCGGCGCATTGTTTGCTTGACTGGTTTAGCATCTGGAAATAATTGTAGAGAGTGCTCGGCGAATTCCCTGGGAATACCTGACATGTCAGCTGGACACCACGCAAATATATCCCAGTTCTCACGGAGGAATTCGACGAGCGCGTTTTCCTATGCGATAGGCAGACTCGACGAGACATTGACTGTCTTGGTCGGGTCAGTCGGGTGCACCTGATGCGACCTTGTGTCATTGGTGGCGTTGAATGCTCTGTCGAATGCTACCTTCTTTTGCTCCGGCATAAGTGTTCGATCGTTGGAGACCGCTAGATCGGCGAGTGTTGCTTCCATGCCAAACATCTCGGAGATTTTGCTGAATTTTCGGTCGCAAGAATCGGACTTTTGGAAGCTCCCTTTGACCATGATTACTCCCTTTGGTCCAGGCATTTTCAGCTGGAGGTATGCATAGTGTGGAACCGCCATGAATCGAGCAAATGTCGGGCATCCAAGTATTGCGTGGTATTGTGATTTCCAGTCGACAACTTCGAACTCAATCGACTCTGTCCTGAAGTGGTTCTTGTCCCCGAACGTTACGTCGAGTTGTATGGTGCCTTCTGGGCTTATTGCTTTCCCTGGGACGATACCGTGAAAGGTATTTGAAGATCTTGGCAGGTTTTCAACTGACCTGTTCATTTTACGGAGCATATCTGTAAAGGTGATGTTTATGCCGCTGCCACCGTCCATGAATACCTTGGACATGACGTAGCCTCCAATTTGTGCGTCGAGTACCAGAGCAGAGTGCCCTGGACGAACAACCGATGGAGGGTGGTTCTCTCTGCTGAAGCTTATTGCGGTTTCAGAACCCTTCAAGAATTCAGTTACGGCGGGAAGTGACATGACCGCCATAATTTACTTGTCGAGTGCGAAGTTTTTGCTCCCTGTTGGAAGGGCGACCTTTCTGTATCATGTACATCTGCCCTTGGAGTGGAGGGTACTGAGGTTCGTCCACCCGAGGCACTTGTTGTATGGCACCCGCGATGTTACCGCCTGCTGCAGGCTGTGGTGGTGGTGGTGGCGGCATTAGAACGGGTACACTGGATGGCTGCGGCGCAGCTACGGGTGCGGGTGTGGCTGCTGCCTTTCTGAGATTTATTTAATCAGTCGCCATTTGGTCGAACTCCCTGCAGTTTCTCATCGAGTGATTGGAGCGCAGTTTTCCGTCTTCCCCCTTGTACAGGTGGAATCTGCAATCAGCATCCATCTTTTCTTCAAATGATCGCTCGGATTGTGCTCCGGATCGTGACTTGCGCTAGTCTTTCCTCTTGTAGTTATCACTGCGTTGGCCGCGATCTCGACTGTCTCGGCGATCATCTCGACTGTCCCGCCGATCTTCTGACCGTCGGTCGCTTCTGTCTTGGTCGTTGCGGGGCGTGGAGAACCCAGCCGCCATGAACTCGGGTCTGTCGTCGTCGTAGTGACGTTTTGAACGCTTGCGCCTTCGGTCGTCTCTGTACGAGTCTCTGCGGCTTCGACTGCCACTTTCATGATTGTCACGGGGTGAGGACCCGCGTGTGGTGCGCGCCATGTCTTCTCCGCCTGCCCACTCAGTCGCGATCATCAAGAGGTTAGCCACAGAGGTTGGCTTTTTGCGACCAAGTGCTTCTTTGAAGTCCCGCCTGGCGAGTCCCATTATGAAAGCGTCCATGGCCATATATTCTGAAATTACTCCGACTGAGTTGCGTATCTCAGTACATCGTCTGATGTATGACCTCAACGTTTCATCTGACTGTTGAACGCAGGCTCGCAGCTCCTCGAACGTTTTTGGGCGCTCACATAGAGGCTCGAAGTTTTTGGTGAAATCAGTGCGGAAGTGATCCCACGAGTCGTATGTTGATGTAGGTAGGGCCTTGAGCCAGTCGCGGGCTGTGCCTTCGAGCATGAGTCGTATGTGTTGCATGGCTGTGATGTTTGTGCCTCGCTGGCACGCGACAGCCAGCCTGTAGTCTTCCAGCCACCCCGAAGGTTCCTGTCGACCCGTGTACTTGGGCTGTTCAGATGTAAGTTTGAACCCTTTGGGCATCCGTGTCTCGCGGACGCGTCGAGTGAAGCACAGAGCTCCATGTGGCTCAGGCTCTCGATCAGAGTACGAGTCGCTACTGTAAGATCTGCGTGATCTGCTCCTGGACCTGCGCCTACGTGAGCCGCTTCTTTCCTTTGAGTGATGGCGGCGACCACTGTGATTATGCTCTTCACGACGCGTGTCAACTAGGGCACGGTCTCGACTCCCCCCTGGAATTTTTGGAATTTGGCGTATGGCCTTCGCCGCTAAGGCGAGTGATTTGATCTGTTGGCGATGTAGTTTTGCATTGGGGTCATCAGCTGGAGGCTTGATTGCTTCTAGGTATGCTGCAGCGGTAAAGAGAGCACCCGCAGCTGTTTTGGGTACTGACACTCCCTCCTCGTCGTATGTCATGAAAGAGTTGCCTAAATTGCGGGTGAGTGCCGCCCTCTCATCTGGCGAGAGGTGTGACAGCCTTGATCTGGATCTTGTGTCTGCTCGCCCGGTTGAGCTCAGGGAGAGCTGTCTTTTGCGCACACTCGACAAGCTAACCTGCTTTTTGCGTTATTCGAGTGTCGCTCTTATCTGCTTCAGTCGAAGTGATTCCTGCCAGTTGAAGTACTGGAAGGTCAGCATCTCCTCCCGTGTTGCGTCTGCTGGCATCATTGTGCACTCCTTGATAGCTTTATCTGCTTTTGCTGCCATCTCAGCACTAATTGTGAGGTTTGTGACTCCGTCCGGCATAGTAACCGTGCACGGGAACTCTGTAGGCCTGCGACTGGCCGCAACATCAGATGATTCCGCAGCGAAGGCAACGTAGACCTGCTGGGGTATCACCCGAGGGTATGTGTATGTGTTTTCGAGTCCCATCATGGACTCGAGGTCGTCATCGAGGCTCATGTCGGAGTCGATATGCCCGTCGAGTGGTCCGTCTGGACGGATCTCGATGTCGATGCCTTCATCGCCTATGCCCATCTCGGCGTCGGCGAAGTTGTTATGAATCTCGAAATCGAGGTTGTTGTTGGTGCAGATCTCGGAGTCAACGTAGTTGTTGATATGAGTTTCAGGCTCGTCAAAGTCGCTGAGGGAGATCCCGCAGTCGAAACTATCCTCGAGTGGGAGATCGAGCTCGGGATCGTTTGTGCGGTATGCTGATACGGCCTCCTCGCCCTGGAGTTCTTCAATGAGCTCGTTGATCTCTCGTGTGGACATGGTTGTTGCAGACGAGCAAGCTTGGAGGATCGACGATGGTATGGACGCAGTTGGTGGATCCGCAGTCGAAGGTGCCGCAACCGATGGAGCCTCGGGTGCGGAAGTCGCGAGTTGGCGTGGATCCGTCAAGTCCTGCACACCAAGCTTGTTGACGAAAAAATTGAACGAACCAACGGTTAAACCCAAACCTGGCTCGAGATCGGAGAAGGCCTCCTGGAATTCTGGCGAGTGTGGCTCGAAATCCATCAGAGGATCCGATGCACTTTTTGCAGGTGAAGCTGGCGTGCTACCGTTTGTCGAGTGAGTCGGCGAGTTGCCGTGTGCCGCCTGAGTCGGCGAGTTCTGGTTTGTTGATGCAGCCGGCGAGTTGCCGTTTGTAGATCCGATCGGCGAGTCACCGTTTTTCGATGGAACCGAAGAAACCGTAAGTCCAGCACTATTCTTTCCCACAGACGGCGCCAATTGACGAGGGGTACACTCATCAAATCCCATGGTTAAGGACCTAGGGTTGAGATTATGGGGAGAGAACGTGCTAGTACTGGTAGTTTCGTCGGCTGACAAGCAGAGCCAAAGATTTACCCAGGTTCAGGCCCCTCGGGTGGAGGTAAAGACACTATTACAGAACGACACATCGGAAACGGGCCAAAAACCCCTTCGGCAACGGAGAAAGGGTCCGTGTCCCCGCTTCCGATACTGATGTGGGGGCCCTCATCGGTAACGGTGGCAGAACACCGTTTCCGATGTGAGAAAATTTCGGCATCGGAGCCTCCGGCTCTCCGTTACCAATGTGTGACCATTTCGGCAACGGAGGGTTTTGTCCTCCGTTACCAGTGTTGTATCATGTCGGCAACGGCTATTTCTGTTTGCCCGTTTCCTATGTCTAATTGCAAGCTAATAGTAATTAGCTGCGCTTGCACGCCCGTGCTACAGCAATTATTTAGCAGACATTCAGCAATACAAGTTTACAACAATCATATGAACACAAAGTTTACAGCAAATGTTGGAATACAAGTTCACAGCTATTGCTATTGCTACAAATACAAAGTTTTCAGCCATTGTTCGGAAAAAAGTGGACACAATTTAAAGAAGTTACACCACAATGGTGACAACAATTGTTTTGGAAAAATCTATAGTCTCACCAGCGAGAATGCCGGTATGGACAGGTGAACAAATGCCGAATAGGATCTCATGATCATGGATTAGGGTCGTGTAGTTTTCCCTCCTTGCTTACGATGTGTTCAAGGACGAACGCAGCAAACTTGCCTCTCACCATCGTAAGAACATCCTTCTTCAAAGGTGCACGTCCCATTCCACCTATAAGCTGCAGGCAGATTCTTAGTTAGGTATCTTTCGTCATGTATGTCTGCAAATATTGTTAGGAAACATGAATTGTTGATGATGTCGTGGATTACTAACCGAATCGAGGCTTGGCAGACTTCTCGAGGTGGGAACGACTTTCAATATTGCATTGCACACATAATACCCACAAAGATTTGTACCAGGTGGTTGCTGAGGGCACTGTAATGTTGGTGACAAAATCGCTCACTTAGTTTGGTTTGCTAGCAGGTATTTGTGAAAACTAGGAATAAAGTAGCAACTGTTACCGGGTTAACTTGTACGTGACTCAATATGGCCTCCTGTTCTCCTCTCTTGGCCAACGGTCTCTTGATTATCGTCAAGTACTTTTCGAACACACTACAAAAGTAATGAGTTGGCGGATTGAGAAAACAACACGTGAAAGTTAAATCATAAAGTAAACTAGGGAACGATGTAATACCTGTTCAAGAATTCTCCAAGGGTGTATAATTTGTACTTCCAAGTAGGGAATCTATATACAATACCTTGTTCTGTTTAGGAATGATGACAGCTAAGAACCAGTGAGAACTGCAAAGGAAAATAACAAACTTACGCCTGATGGTAAGGAAGCAGGATGTACAGATAATTTTTGATAACAAACTTACGCCTGATTGTAAGGAAGCAGGATCAACTCTTTGTCTTGATAATGAGTCAACGCTTTCACAGCATAGTTGAAATAATCGTCGTATCCATTGCTGCAGATGTTCGTGTAATTGATAAGAGCCGGATCAAGGAAACCTACCGGTTCTTTCCTGCGGTTGCACTCGAATACCTGGCTCCTAAGTACAAGAAAGAGAATAGTTAGCATGTACTGAACAGAAGAAAGCTATTAAAATGTGAAAAGTATTTGTAAGGCACATACAATGTGAACAAACGCATGAACGTGCCATCAACATATTCAGGTTGAAAACTTGGAACATCTCTGAAAACTCCCAGTTATAACGAACGTCACCTTGGACGCCGTAAAAATCCTCTTTCCTGACACTGAAGGTTATCTCCTTATTCTGTTCACAACATAGGAGGTACTTTTCATGAAGCTGCTGGCAAGCCAAGCCTGATCTTTGTAATCCATCTCTAGTCAACAATGGCTGTCCACGCACGTATTTGGGGCCACTTTGCACCTCTGCATTGTATTTCTTATTAAATTCTTCGTCATCTAGGTATTGGTCGCTGTCAATCGGTGCAGTATTTTTTTATTTTTAATGGTCTTGGGCTTGGGCTTGGGCTTCATCGGGGCCATCTTGGCATGGTCCTTCGCCCGGACGGGTGTGGTGCCTCTACGTGTCCGAACAAGTTGGGGCGGAGGCGGAGGCGGCAGATGAGCCTGCTGTGGCTGAGGAGGCAGGGACGGCAGTTGAGCCTCCTGTGACTGAGGCGGAGGCGGCAGATAAGCCTGCTGTGGCTGAGGCGGAGGCGGAGGCGTAGGCGGTGTTGGTGTAGCTTCAACCAAGTTGGTGGTGTTGTTCACCACAAGGGCAGTAGGTGAGTTACCATCGACAGGCGGTGTTGGTGTGGCTTCACAACTCTGTGCAACCGTTGTATCTTCAACTGCTTGTTCTCTGGAAGGCTGTTTGGCCGCAATATCAAGGAGGAGCTGTGCTGAACGGAGGCCTTCAGACGACGCCATCTGTCGAGAAGCTGTTGAGGTGGATGGCAGGGCACTGAGAAGAGAAATCTCCTTCTTGGGCCACTGTACGTATCTCAGCTTAGCCTGGCCCAAGCTTTGTACGTCTGCATCGACGCAGGTGTTAAATAGCAAGATGCCTTCGAAGCCAGGCATGACCTTGTCCACAAAGCACATTGCAAAACCTGGCTTTAAGGGCACACCATCCACTTGAGGTACCACATCGGTAGGTGGCTGAACCATACCTAGTGCTGCCACCAGGGGATGATGCGTCATCACGGTTACAGGCACATGTAGTTTGCATCTCACCGGGCTCGTGATGTCGTCCACAGCATATTTGCCGGTGTCTACAAGACCATCAACCGACAATGATCCACAACTACTCCTGGCTGCAGGGCACTCCCCCCTACCGGGATCAAGGTGACCGTCTCGAAGATGCTTAACGATATTGGCCGTAATATTTGTCTCTAGTGCTTTCATTTGAGCGTCATGTCTGGCCTTTTTCATTGCCTGCCTTTCAGCCTGGTCTATCGCGAAAGCCTTCTTGTGGCCAACATGGGTGCCGTACGTCCGAGACCGACCAGAGGGCTCAGGCGTAGCCAAAGCTTTTGAGAGAATGTCATCTTTCCCTCGTGCCAGAATCTCTCCGCTGTCCTTTTTATTTTTCAGCTCCAGCTGGAGATAAGACAAGTAGTACACTGAATTCAGTACACAAGGAAATATTGTGTCAGTTAAGGAGGAAACAACTTAGGTTATATATGGTTATTACCATTGTTTTATGTAACTTTTGGGTCTCGGGGTGAGTTATAACAAGTTCACCAACTTCGTTTGTTTTAGACCTCGCCCTCAAGAAGTCTCGTGCCCGTTCACCTTCAAGATCAGAGTAAGGAACCGTGCCCCCCGAAGCAACTGCTTCTTCATCCTGTTTTCTCCATATGGGCTTCGAACCAGCATATCCAAGAACCCCCATATTGTGGGGATGCTTGTTTTTACTGATGAGGGCGCTGCCGGCTTTACTCTTTGTTAGGAACTCCTCCGTCCTCCTATACTTCTTGAACTCCTTCCAGTCGTCAGGTTTAATGAAGGGGTATACAAGTGTAGCATCCCGATTTTTCTTCTGGAATTTGGAGTACAGACGGTGCCTGAAGTTACGGAACGAATCCTTTGCTTTAGAAAGAGCAGCAGCTTGAACTGCAGGCTTCCATTCCTCATTTGCGAGCTGGAACTGGCTCATTATGGCGTTGACGATGAAAGTCTTTTCTTCTGGAGTGACTTGACTCCAGTCGTCAACCGTAATGGGGACCTTTTCCCTGACTACACACCCACACAATGTCTTAAATTTCCTATGTGCCTTGACTGGTTTCAACGGGGCACCAGTTTTCTTGTCAATCATCTCCACTGTAAATGTTCCTCTTGGCTTTAGGGTTGGTTTTCTAATTCCTCGACCCCTTTGTTTCATGATAAACTGATCCTGCTGCGAGGATGAGCTCGAGGACCCTTCATCACCAGACGACAGCTCTGAATAACAGGTGAATAATAGAAGGTGGATCTAATTAAAACTAAAAGGTCCGACTTTACAGTGTGTAATACAGTTAATCAGCACAACTAACCTGTCCCAAGTGTGTCTCCGGCATGTATGAGGTCGCCGCTGTCTGCCCCTTCCTCTATTGCGGGCAAATCTGTGGCGGCAGCAGCTCCGGGAGCCAAATCAGTGGAGACGGCGGCCAGATCTGTGGCGGCAGCATCTCCGGGAGCCAAATCAGTGGAGACGGCGGCCGCGGTTGTCGCCTGAGGGGGGGCATAGAGCCCACCCTCTGGGCGTCTTCGCTGACCACGGCGTCGGCGCGACGCCGTCGTAGCCTGGAGCTGCCCCGCGGCGTGGGTTGGGGGACGGCCAGGGAAGCCGTCTGCGCCGCAAGGGCGGCCCGAGTAGTCCGCATAACTAACTCAGCTGAGACCGTGGGTGGGGGGACGGCCAGGGAAGCCGCCTGCGCCGCAAGGGCGGCCCGAGTAGTCCGCATAATGAACTCAGCTGAGCGTGAGTACGCCGCCGGGGGTGGTGTTGAAGACGGTGAGCGGGGGGAAATGCGAGGGGTGGTAGGTTGGTCCCCAAAGTTTAAGTCTGGAAGTAGGGTTTATGTCACATCGGCAACGGTGCATTCAAAAAAACCGTTGCCGATGTGGTATAAATAAATTATATTTCGGAATTTGAATAAACGTAGCGTTTACGGTTGAAAATTAAGAAATAACAACAGCACATTACTTTGCCAATTAAGAAATACAATTATCACTTTAGGGTACAAATTAATTTGCTCATTCTTCGTCCTCCTCTAGTAAAACTGGATCAACCTGAATATTTCCTTTGTAAATTGCCCCATCGGAGTGATCATCTCTTGCGTAAAAGCCATCTCCAGGAGCCTGTCGGTCATTGATCTGTATGCGTTCTCCAGTTGCTGGCAAGTCTTCATACTGGTTGTACTCTTCTTCATCAGTAACGTCATCCACCCCAACGATCTTCCTTTTCCCATTCATCACAACATGGCAATTTTTATGTAGTAGGTCTTTGACATAGAAGATCTGGGTGGCTTGGGTAGCTAAAACGAAAGGTTCATCTTTGTATCCCAATTCGTTGAGATTGACATATGTAGTGCCGTACTGGTCAACTTTCGCATGACCCAGTTTGACCCATTTGCATTTAAACAATGGAACCGTGAGTAATGTATCGTACTCCAGCTCCCAAATCTCCTCAATTACTCCATAGTACCAATCCTTCCTCCCATTCGGATCTACCGCTTCCACTTTAATAGAGCTATTCTGATACATGGTCTTGTTGTCTCTATTCTTTGTATAAAAGGTGTAGCCATTCAGGTCATATGCTTCCCATTTATGAACCGTAAAGTTTGGCTTTCTTGCCAAACTTTTTAAAGTCTCGTCATCATCTCCGACACAATTCGTCATCAGCCAATCAGCGAATCTCTGGCTGTGCAGTTTCAAGACTTGTGCTTCCTTCTGATTCTCTGTCAAGCCTCGGCCTCCTAGCTCAATTCTAAGTAGATCCTTGTGAGCATCCACATATGGTGTAACGACTGCAAGGTGCTGCAATACGTACAAATGTGCTTTCTCAAATAATTCACACTCTGGCCAACATGATTTATCTTTCATTAACCCTTTTCCATCTAGCCTCCCCTCATGCCTGGACAGAGGCACCCCGATAGGTCGGTGGCCATCCATGTAGCTGATGAAATACTCAACCACCTCCTCCGAAAGATATCCTTCAACGATACTTGCCTCTGGCCGATACCTGTTACGGACGTAGTGCTTGAGTATACCCATGAAGCGCTCGAACGGATACATAGTGCGCAGATACACTGGACCACATTGCTTTATCTCATAAACAATGTGTACAATTAGATGGACCATTACGTCGAAAAACGAAGGGGGGAAGAACATCTCCAGCTGGCAGATAGTCTTCACAACATCTTCTTGCAATCTGTCTAATTTGAATGGATCTATTACCTTCTGGTATATAGCGTTGAAAAAATCACATAACCTCATGAGAGCCTCTCGAACGGGTTTAGGCAACATATTTCTAATTGCCACAGGGAGCATCTGTGTCATCATCACATGGCAGTCATGTGACTTCATCCCCATCAGTTTCTTTTCTTCAAACGACACCAGAGTCCTGATGTTTGCGCAGTATGCTGACGGAACTTTCATATCATACAAGAATTGCAAGAACTCCTTCAACTCTTCCTTCGATAACTGGTAGCAAGCAGGTGGGAGGTACCACTGCCCATTAGGCTTCTCTTGTGGCTTCAACTTTTTCCTTTTATATTTCAATGCAAGAATATCCAGCCGTGAATTCATACCATCCTTCGTTTTATCCTTGTTATTCATTACACATCCAAGAACGCTTTCAGTTACGTTTTTCTCGACATGCATGACATCGATGCAATGTTGAACGTCCAGATATGCCCAATACTTCAATGCCCAGAAAACCGATCTTTTCTTCCACACTGCCTTCTCACGAGACTGGGGTTTCTTCCCCTTACCAAAAATAGTGTGTACATCCTTCGTCTGGTCATCGACATCCGCTCCTGAAAATGGTTCTGGCGTGTCATCGGTCTCAATCGTATTATCGAACGGGGCCTTCAATCTACGATACGGGTGATTCTTTGCCAAAAACCTTCGGTGCCGCATGTACACTGTCTTCCTTGAATTCGGCAGCCAAAGACTTTTTGTTCTCTCTTTGCAAGTGACACATGCAAAGGATCCCTTCAAACTCTGCCCTGACAAGTTCGCAAGTGCAGGATAATCTTGAATGGTCAGAAACAACATTGCTCTGAGATCAAACTGTTCTCTCTTGAACGCATCATACATTCTTACCCCATCCCACAGTACTTGTAGTTCTTCGACAAGTAAACTCAAGTAAACATCAATGTCATTCCCAGGTTGTTTTGGTCCTTGAATAAGCATCGACATCATGATATACCTCTTCTTCATGCACAACCAAGGAGGAAGGTTATACATTGCTAAAAGAACTGGCCAAGTGCTATGTCTGCTGCTCATGCTGCCAAAAGGATTCATTCCATCTGTACTTAGTGCAAACCTTACATTTCTGGGGTCCCTGCCAAAGTCTGGGAACTCATAATCGATAAGCCTCCACTGTGGTCCATCAGCCGGGTGTCTGAGCAGTCCATCTTTTTTCCTTTTATCGGCATGCCAACGCATCAGCTCTGACTGCTTTGGGTCTGCATACATACGCTTCAATCTGGGTATTATTGGCAAATACCACACAACCTTGTAAGGGACTCCCGTTGTGACCTCATCCTCGCCCTTGTCTCTGTCTTTTGCTAGGTTGCGTTTGTAACGAGGAAAGTTACATATGGGACAACGCCGCATATTTTCATTTTCCCCTCGGTAGAGAATACAATCATTCTTACAAGCGTGTATCTTCACGTACTCGGCTGGAATGGGGCAGATCACCCTCTTGGCATGGTAAGTGTTCGCTGGCAAGTCATTTCCAGGTGGAAGTAATAATGCGACAAGTTTTAACAGCTTTGTGAAGCTCACATCGGATGTACTACTCTCTGCCTTGTATTTCAACAATTCTAGTGTCGCATCCAACTTGCTGAGCTTGCATTCCGGATACAGAGGTTTCTTCGAGTCCGCCGACTGACAGAGGAAATTCTTTATCTCATCATTACCTTCCATATTATTCTCCAAATCATTGATCATCTGTTCTAGGTTTTTTTGTGGACCATCGGCTCTGGTTTCATCTGGATGCACATCATCATCAGCGTTGCCCAAACCATCTCTGGCATTGACTTCATGATTATCGTTGCTCAAATCATCACGGTTGTCGGCAAAGATTGCTGGTTGTTGTTCACCGTGTTTTGACCAACATGTGTACGATTCCATAAATCCCCTCAAAATAATGTGTTCTTCTATCGTTTGTCTTCTAGGCCACAAGACTTCATTCTTACAGTAAACAAGGACAAAACATCTTCGGTTCATTACTTTCTAGCATGTGTTGCGAAGCCCTGTCCAAGAATTCAACCACACCTTGTGAGAATTCAGGACTCGTGCGACCACCGTACATCCAAGCTCGATCAAGAACCATCTAGTAAAATGGCAAACTACATATGTAAGATTTATACTCCGCGCTCCTAAATCAAAATAATTAAAAAAATAAGTAGTAGGTTTTCGGGTTATACCACCGCCCCAGTAGCTGTGGAATCGGGCCCAAGCTTCCCTGCGCTGCCTCTCGACGCCGGCAACCAACGCGCTGCCTCTCGACGCCGGCAACCACCGCGCGCCTATCGACGCCCGCAGCACAGATGTAAGATCTGGACTCCGCCTCCGCCCTCGCCTCCGCCTCCGCCCTCGCCGCCGCCGCTCCTATCTTTCAGTCTTATGGGAATCTCCGCAGCTGGCTAACTCGACACCACTCATAGCGTTAGGTCTGGATGGAATCATCGGATACGGTCATCCATATTAACCGTTTACAATAATGAAAATAATGCATACGGACACGAAAATATGTCCGTTGCTCATATAAAGCAAACGGTTGCGGAAAGCACAACCGTTGCCGATGTGTCGCGGGTCGCGGGAGGATAGCCCTCGCGGGCGGCTTTTTCCGCGCGGAAGGCTCGATTCTCCGTCGCCTAACTCCTGCCGTTTCCATAGAGGGGTATCCGATGTGTCGTTCTGTACTAGTGAGACCCTACTTCCTGCTTGTCTGTTATTGATCGTGTGAGATTATGCGGTTACAAGGTGGCTCTGGCGAGATGTCGATCTCGCTAGAGCTTTGGTGGTTTGAGTATGGCCTTTTTTAGATCGGTGCCCCTCCAGCCTTTAAATAGGCTGGGTCCCGGGAATACGTAACCGACCTGGTTTACATATAAGGAAAGTCCTAACCGACTATGCCTATGTCTAAATCTTGGAGGGTACTCCATCTTCTTTGGGCCTCCTGTCTTGGGCTTCGAGCAGGCTCTTCGTTATTGGGCCTCAGTCGTTACGTGCACCAGGTACCCTCATGGTAGGGTACCCGAGATGTATAACCATGTCAGTCGCTATGCCAAATCTTATAAGTTTGATGACCACTTACTTAATCCTCCATTGTCTTGTCACTCTCGAGTCTATCACGGATATTCTCAGGGCATCCGTGAAATTTGTTGACCACCCTTTGTATAGCACCCCTCCTATCAAGATCGTATTTTGGTTGCCATCCATGTACACTTACTCATTTTAGAACTTGCGCTCATCAAATTCGGTTTTGGTACTCTTCCAATAGGCACCACTTATTTGATTGGCACCAGTGATTGTGTCGACACTCACGGCGTTTCAAGCATCACACAATGTGCATCCTCCTTGGTCTTCCACATGGGGCCCCGGCCCCCATTTCTCAGCTTGTCTGATGTCACCGGCTTCAGTTTCTCCTCCAGCGGCATCTGGTCAACGATATTGCCGTTGGTAGGACATTTGATGATGACAGATGTATCAACATTGAGTTTGCACACTTCGGTGGAAACATGTTTGGCAGTTTTGTAGCGTGCTTGCGTTGTCCCTTTGCTGAAGTTGGTGGCTCAAAGCTTCTCTTTCTTTGGTTTGATCCGTCATCATGACATCCTTCTTGAAGGATTTTCCTAAATGTTGTGTATTTTTCTCTTTGTTTTTGTTTCTTACAATAGGGTTAGTTGTATATGGTGGAGGTTCTATCGCAAGGTATTTTGTATATTTCTAAACTTTGTAATAAACCAGTTATGTGCGTCGTTTCGATGCATTCGTTCCCTATTTTGAAAAAAAAAAACTGCCCTCAAAGAGAAAGATGGAGACAAGGGTCAAATGCTCGAATATGTTGATCCAATTAATGGAAAATAAAAGTTGAATTTAATACTCAAGATGTACTGCTGGTTATGACGTGATAAACCCACCTAAAAACCAATATAAATATTTGGCATATATGACATATCACGCTTGTTTTATACTGAGGCCATTCAAGCCTGAAACTTCAAACGAATACTGAATACATAGCAGTAGTAGTTCTAAAACCCAGAGAAAGACATAACCAGCCAAACCAGTCTTCGACAGTTCGACTTGCATACCATGATACAAAATTAACTTTGGTACAGTTGGATCATTAATTTCACAGCGGCTTCTTAGTACCGAGAAAAGGGGAGGCCGCTGCTGTTGGTAGCCCGGCCGCAGAGGAGCGCGTTGTCCGGGACGGGGAGCTCGTCGCGGAACGAGTGTGTCGGCGTGTAGACGCGGAGGTAGAACTGCTGGCCAAGGTATCTCCGTGCCCAATCCTCCGACCTCAAGTTCCACATTCCCACATTGTCCAACGCGATCAAGATCGCCGTCCATGCTCTTGGATACACCTTCGTAAAGTAACACCAAAACAATAGTTAAAACTTATTAATAAGTTTTCCATGTTGGATCTCTGGCAAGAAGAAAATGAACAAGATCTACTTGCACCGTGCAGCGCGCAACTGCATCCACAAAATTGTAGGAAAACCTGCTCTCCTCGCTCCACATTCCCTTGTCCATCCTACGATAGCCAATGCAAAATGATCATACCAGACACGGAAGGGTATATATGGTGCATCGATCTGGTGATGATGTGCACGTACCCGACGACAAAGACGCTATAGCCATCGAGGTGCCAACTTTGGATGTTATCCTCGTTATTCTCGAACACGACCTCGACGAAGGACCGGTGGTCAGAATCCATGACCACCGTCGCGTTCTGCAACGTCGCATTGATGTCCGTCTCGTTCAACGCCGTCGTGTTGGTGGGCGCAGGAGCGTCGGGGATGCCGTTCATCCGGAAGACGCCACTGATGTTGAAGTAGTCGGCCAGCTTCAGGGGCGTGTCGGCGTCGATGAAGGACACGCCGTTCACGCCGTACCTCAGCTTGCCGTCGACCAGACCCGCCAAGTTGGCCAGCCTGATGCTGCGGCTCACGTTGATGGTACCGTAGTGGTACGAGCCCTGCGGGTTCGGCCGTGGTCCACTCGCCGTTAGGTTCGTCCTACACATACACCGTCCATGTCAAATGAAATTCAGATAGAAACACAGGTGGTACTAGCCCTTAATCTTTAAAATGGACGTACCTGATAGAGCGAGCTTGCTCAAGGGAAAAGTCAACATCGCTGTTGTTCACGGATGGCGGCGGCCCGTATGTGGGAGGAACGAGCCGGCGTAGTGCAGCACGGCGGTGGAGTTGAGGGTTTGGTTGGTGAAGCGGGTGGAGACGACGACGTGGTAGTCCCTGGCCGGGCGGTCGGCGGTGAAGAGCACGGAGAGCGACTGGCCGACATGCACGTCGAGGGAGGTGTAGGTGTTCTGCACCGTGTGGGTGCCCTCAACCTCCACGAGCGTCACGTTGTGGTCTTGGATCATGAAGTTCAGAGTGTTCTGCAGGCCAACGTTGGAGATCCGCAGCCTGTACGTGTTCCCTTGCTCGACCGTGAAGTTTGCGCCGCCGTTTGGACCCTTGCCGTTGATCAGGATGGCGTCCGGGAAAGGCAGCTGTGTTCCGTTGTCCAGCATGCCTTGGAGAGCCTGACAAGCAATACCAAAACGATCAGTTATGAACGAATCGACACGATGCATTTCGTACAAGCAAATGCAACCGTATGTGCAAACCACAATACCGTGTGGGTGGTGTTGTACCAGTCGCCGATGAGCACGGTATACTCGTCGGCCGGCGTGGGGAACGGGACCGGAATCCGTGGGCGGCTGTTGATGCGGATGGCGCCGAAGCCGCCGGCCGCCTTGTGGAAGGCCAGCGAGGGGTAGTAGAAGAAGCTGCCGATCTGGTCCTTTGCCTGCATGCGGTACGTGAAGTTTTGGCCCGGAGGGATCGGGCAGTTTGTGCCGGAGACGCCGTCCTGCCACGAGTTCTTCCTCTGCTGGATTCCATTCCTGTTGTAAACCGCAGCATTAGTTGGCGATTTTTAAAAATAAGTTTAGGTTGCATTTGCACACTGGTGGATAAAAGTGCAACATGATGCATGTATGCGCGTTTGCAGTTGTCGGTAAGGAATCAGATGTATACTTTTTTGAGGACCTGGCAGCCGTTTGCCTTTCGATTAGATAGAAAAAGAGTGTTTATTTACAGCCACAAATCAAGTCTCCGAAGAGACGAAGACCTGAGGTAAACCGCAAAAAAGAAAAAGCGAGAGATCTAGGAATCTCCAGGATCATGTGAGTGCGCATAAGCCCTCTGCGCCATCTCCCCCACCAACGCCGCCACGGCGTCCGGTTGTATCGCCACGTTCTGGAACACCCGTCTGTTCCGCTCCTTCCAGACTCCCCAGATGGAGTATAGGATCGCCCCACTCGCCTCCCGTCGCTTGTCCTTTGGGAGGCCGGCCAAAGCCTTGTCCCACCAAGCGTTGAGGCTGCCACCATTCGTCGGTGGGGCCGCCCAATCTGCCCATGCGCCAAGAAGACGCACTCGCGCACCAAGGTCGAGAAACTGCAGTCAAGTGTGAGGTGTTGCACCGTCTCGGGATGAATCCTGCATAGCTTGCATATGGGATCGTGTGGCCATCCACGAATCGCAAGGTTGTCGGCCGTAAGGATCTTGCCATGGAGCGCCATCCATGCAAAGAACCGACACTTGGCCTCCGCGTGGCCCTTCCAAAACTTTGCCGAGCGGAAGGGAGCGCAAGAGCCCGCAAACTGGCAGCGGTAGGCCGTGGCCGCCGAGTAGACCCCCGACTCCGTCCAACGCCAGCGGACCGAGTCCGGCACCGGGAGCAGCTGCACACCCTGTATGAGAGCCCAGAGCCTTATGTATTGCTCAAGTTGTCTTGCTGTGGAGATTTTGGCTAGTGAGCGGATCCAGTTTTGATTTTCTAACTCCCAGATGTATACTTGATGTAGAGAACATGGCATTGTCGCGAAGCTTAAACCAGGCGACGCTACACAGGACTCCCAAATCGAGAGCCATGGCCACATCTACACGGAAACAAACTTCCGCTTTTACGGCCCCTTTATTTAATATGGACGATATCCTAAATTATGACTAAAACGGCAGAGCGTTACGAAAGTTTTGAGCAAGTTATACTGATCAAAACCTGAAGAAGGTAATGCAAATTTAAGTGATACTACAACATTTTAACAAAAGTACAGGTTTAACAGGTAAACTGGTAACCCGAATAGAGAGACTTTATTACTTTCTGTCAAAGCACAAGTAGTAGACGTCATGGTCATGTGCCAGAATTATCCACCGCGTGTTTGCAATTGTCGGCAAGGGAATCAAATGTATATTGGATATGCAATACGGCATGCATCTAATTTTGTTCAGAGACTTGACCCATACGACGCTGGACGATTCCAAGTCCTCTCCCATGGTCACGTTGATACTACACGCAAACAAATTTCCTCTTTTACGATCTTTATTTGATCTAGACGACATCATAAACTAATGCCGATTAAAGTGGAAGAACGTAACCAAAGCTTCGAGCAAGCTAATCAGATCAAAACCATAGAGAATTAATGACAAAGTTTCAAGTAGTAATTAAGATAAAGTGGTTACAAAAATAGATAACCATTAATGCAGATTGAACTGCTGAAACAATTGATAAGAAGGTTCTCGAGTAAGCTAGAAAAAACTTGCCATGAAAGCAAGAAGGGCTCTGGCAAATTGTTGTACACGTTGACGATGAGATTATCGTTCGTCTGGCAGTCGATCTCCGGCCCCGGAAACTGCCCGTTGATTTTTTTTTTTCAAGGACACGCAACAATTGTTGCGGTCATCACATTAAGATTGGAGTAGAGGTTTTACAAGGTTGCTTACATACGGCAAAGCCGTCCACTTTCCCGCTTACTCACACTCTACGGACTACTCCTCTCCTCGATCCGCATTCTTCCTTGCTGCTTCCCACAGCGCTAGCTCATCACACACCCTTCTGACTAGAGTGTTTAGGTTTGTCTATGTTCCCTCAAAAACTCTTGCATTCCTTTCTAGCCATATTCTTCTCAGGCCGGCGATCATCATAGTTGCTGTTATCTTCTGCCGCTTCCCTCTTCTTCTAGCGAGTGTGGTGATCCACCAATCCTTCACAGTTATTTGCCCCGTTGGTGTAAGGTCCTGGTGTTGCAATTTTGGCAAAGCCTGAACCAGAATGTCTTCGCGAATGAGCAACTCGTCATGAGATGATCGAGTGTTTCAGGTTTTTGATCACAGAGGGTACATAATGCAGGTCCTTGCAGTCCTCTTGTAGCGAGTCGATCCGCTGTCCAGCACCTATTTCGCATCACCAGCCAGCTGAAGATTTTTTCCTTTAAGGGTGCTCGGCTCTTCCACAGCGCAGCTGCGTAGTCAGCTTCGATTAGGCCATGGAACCGTGCTCTATATGCTGTAGCTGCTGTGTATTTCCCATTTGCCGCCAGCCGCCAGCTAAAGGTGTCTTCCTCTTCAGTTAGAGGATTGCATTCCCGGATGGTGCACCATAGATGCATGAACTGCACAATTGCGGTAGTGTTAGATTACCACGGATATCCTGGATCCACCTCCCATTCAGCATAGCCTCCGCCACAGTTCTCTTCTTAGCTCCTCTCGCTGTTACCAATTTGGTTAGATCTGGTGCCAGTTGATTGGGACTGCACCCATTTAACCATCTGTCAGTCCAGAAAAATATCTTGTCCCCTTTCCCGAGTGTACAGCAAAGTGCCGCTTGGAACAAGCTCTCTGCTTTTGGTGATAGCTTGAACTGAAGTCCAGACCAGGCACGGAGATCACAACTCGCTCGAACCACCTCCATCTCATACGCAAAGCATCGTTCAAGAATTGGATGTTATGGACGCCAAGACCCCCATATTTTGTAGGCATACAAACCTGAGTCCAGGCCACTCGGCTGTTGCCTCCATTTGCTTCAGCAGAACCATGCCAGAAGAAGCATCTGCAAATCTTATTTATCTTTTTGATCACCCATTGCGGTAGGTCTAGGGATAACATGTGGTAAACTGCGATTGCTGACAGCACAGATTTGATAAGCAACAGTCTTCCGCTGGGAGTTAGCATATGGGTCTTCCAGGTGGCCAGTCTACTGAGTACTTTTTCGAGCAGGAGCTGAAAATCCTCTTTCTTCAGTTTAGTCAGAGAGATTGGCAGTCCTAGTATCGACATGGGAAGCTCATGATCTGACAGGGGAAAGGACTTGTCTGTAATCTCACCAAATGTGCAATAGCTCCAATTGCCGTTGATCAGAATACCCTAGAGAGAAAAGCAAACACATCGATCAGATGCAGCGTAAGTCACATGTCAGATCAAACACGCCTAGCTTCCCTCCTTACCTGCTGCGGAAATCCGAGCGGATTGATGTCGCCATAGGTAACATTCCAGTCGAAGAATCTGTAAGGAGCCTCTGGCTGCGCGGAGGAGACGAGCGCCAAGCACACGCACGCGAGCGCAACCAGCGCCGCCGCCATCTGAGCAGAGCAAGATGAGATTTGATGGCGCCGCGGGAGAAATAGATGGAGATGGCCGGGCGAGCTTTTATAGACGGCTTCTCGCGCGCCGTGTAGATGGAAATCTGTTCTGTTGCGAATTTGTTACGATAGGCAGGTTGTTACGGCCGTGCCAGCCAGGCCTCACGGGCCAATTTGGGTTCGAACTTTCGGCCCGTATTAGAGTGGGCTTTATTGAGCTTTGGCTTTTACACCGTAACAGGACCCTGGCTCCTGCTCCCGCGAAAGTACCGACCGACCACCACCTGAACTGTAACCATCGCCGCCTCCCTCCTCCGAAGACGGTGCGGCGGCGAGGATGCCGTGCTGTAGGGCAACCGATTCCGACGGTGGAGACAGCGCACTGTCCCAACCACTGCGCCACGGCTCGCACGGTTCGTTATCTGTTCGATTTGGTTCCCCATGGTGGGGGTTCCGGGGTCTGAATGCTGATCGAGGGCTGGGGATTTGAGCGCAGGGAGGAATCCGTGGAGGTATATCAGGGTAATCGTGTTGATGCTCAATGCGCTCTTCATCGGCGCCATCTTCCTGCTCGATCCGACCCTCCAGAGCCAAATCCGCCAGGGCAACTGGTATAACCAAACCCTCCCTTATTATCCCTGACACTTTTTTGTGTGTGAAATCTTTTACTGTATCTTGTTCAGATTATATGGTTGCAATATTATTACTAGTTGTTTGAATTCCATGTGCTCTAGCTCTTGGCTTGTGTCATCTCGTTGCCTGCTTTTGTTTTGGATGAAGAACGGGGCAGTGGCCGAGTAGTTAGCTGCGCAGTGGCGAAGCTGACGACCCGAGTTCGAGTCCCAATGCTTGTCTGGTCTGAGACTCCGAGGGTAAGATGTGCTCTTGCGAATAGCCCTATGTACTAATGTACATACACTGTCCGATAATACTCGTACCGAGTGGTTACTAGTGTTTGCCATCTTATTTACAACTAGATGATGCCCCGCGCGTTGCTGCGGGAATCATAGCGTGTAATTTAGATTTATTAATTATAGCACACATAAATTAAGAATGATGGCTCAAATTTGAGAAAAAACATATAGAATTAATAAAAAGTATTCTGAACGCTTGAAGATTTTTTTAGAGTAAAAGAGAGAGGAACACATCTTGATATATAAACATGGTAACTTGATTCCTCTAAACTTGGTTAAAGTGTCGCAGTATCTACGATTAACAAATAGCCGGCGCAAGAAAAGACTTCGTCCAATTTTGGAGGTTACCCATGTTGGCATCTTGATGAATGATGAGCATGCCAGCAAGCTAGGACCTGAAAAATCAAAGCGGAAACTCATGCATCTTCTAGTAATCTATCAGATACTTATGTGACAGCTATTAGATCTGAAGGCAAGGGAGTACACAAATTATCTTAGAGGGAACTGATACGGGAACAATTAAAAGAATTAGCCACCTCAAGCCTACATCAGAGACACGGATTTCATCTGAAGCAAGAAGTACCTTCTCTCTTTTCCCACACATACATTCAATTAAACAATAAGATTTTCTAACCTGCATACAATCTCCATATTTCGTAATCACTGACTTGTTTCTGATGGAATACATTTGGCCTACAATCGGCAAACAATTAAGATTGAGCCTTCCCAATGACCGTCAGCATGAAACGTCAGAGGGATGCCATTTTGCAGGTAAGGTACAGAACCAATGGTTTTCAGAACGAATCTGAAAAGGTAGAATAGAAGTGAATAAGTTAATTCTTGACCACATCACTACAATAGGAACAGAGCCTTAGAAAAACACCAGAAAGAGAAGAATAAAATAATTAATAAAGAATCAAACGAAATTTGCTGCCGAGTACCACCATGCATGAGCTTCTCTACAAACGGCAATTCCCATCAGAATTCTTTAATCCTGAAAGAATCTGCGGGAGGGAACAACATAAAACTTAAATTGAGAGAGAGACCTAATACCATGATGCCGGAGGTAGAACATGTATCCAGCGCCGTCCCTCATGTGGCCTCATATGCTTGCGCTACCTCTTTTGAAAGAACAGTGAGCAGCCGTGCGGATAGAGGCAGCGATGCAGGATGGAGAGTCATTGTTTGTGAAAGGAAGGCGACGTGGTGTGGTAGAGACCATGGAACTTAATAGGGGCAGAGGTGGAACTGGTAACTGAAGTTTAGTTAATGGGATTAATTGCATGCAGAGATTGTAGCGTTTTGTTTCGCTGCAGTTAGAAATTGATGCGGGAGATAATAACTAAAACCTCTAGAACACACCAAAACTAATGCTAAGAGGTGTGACGTGGAAGAATGGGTGTCGTGGCAGCCTGTGATTGCTTAGAGATGATTGATGAGGTGGACGTCTTGCATGTTGAGAGAAATAGACTTAGTGGGTTGCTCCTATTTAGATAGTATATATTTATGAATAGTGGAAACTCATTATGGTATCATGCACCTATTTCCCTGTTACTCACTAGCATGTTTTTCACTACAAGAAATTTCATTCGTCTCATCTCTCTTCACTCTTTCTACTGTCAAATTTGTATGCCAGGTATGCTAGGTCATATGGCGTGCTGGCGTTGCTTACCTTAGTGCAATACTTGTATACAGCTAATTCGTCGCCAGGGTAAGTGATCCTCGTCAATGGTAGTCTTGTCCTAGCAGAAGGACACTATACAATGCAGTTCATTTGGTGCTTTTGCTGTCAGGTATTTGGCTGATATGTTGAGAGCTGGATCAGGGATGCATGTAACCTTCATTAATACAGCGACGCTCTCAAAGTAATGTCGTAAGTTCTTTTGTGTAGCCTTATAATTGAATCCTTGTATATTTGAAGTCATGTATTCTACATGTTGCTCGACTTACTTTATGCTAAATTTGGAATGTCCCTTTTTTGTGATTAAGAAAAGACAGGTCAATCGAAAATGGAATCTTAAATTCTGTCATGATTCGCGGAAAAATAGATCCACAAAGTCCACAATCCGCTGCACCTTCATTGCTTTTGCAAATGTTGGATCTATATCCTCCTGGGTCATCCAGCAGGTACACTTGTCTGGATTTTATATTAAGTTTTTTCCCTCTTCGGGGCTGTAGTTTTCAACACATATTTTTCTTGTAGTCTTTGTGTGATATGCCTGTGCTTCCATTTTATTTAGGATTTGACTTGCTCTTCCTGCGGTCTCATTCAGGTAATCATTATTTTTGTAAGGTTACAGTCCAGTGTAATGTTCTCTGTAGTCAAGGCAATGATAAAAATAACTAGTGAAAAAGCTGGTGGTAACCATGTAGCAGTATACCCGGCTTCAAATCTTGATTTTAGTGCGTGTAGCAGGACAAATAAAAGGTTTTGAGAAAAAAATATAGAAACTAAATATCACGTGATTATTCTCAAATATACATGTCACATCATGTTCATGATCCATCGCAGTATCCTTAACTAGCTCAGATTTCTCTTACGCTAGCCGTCTAAAGCTCGTATTTTGCTGATAACTACCTTTCGCAGCCACCACCACTACGGGAAACCGTCAAAACGCCGACGGCCGTCCTATACGCCGACGGCCAAATGTCGGGGCCGTCGGCGTACAGCACGGGCTTGGGCAGACGACGAACAGGCCGTCGGCGTACGAAGCGCCGTCGGCGTAGAATTACGTCCCCGACGGCTGCCGTCGGCGTTATAAATCCCGTCGGCGTACAAAGGGCGGCATAACGCGAACCGTCCAGCGTCGTTGATACGCCGACGGTACTGCCGTCGGCGTACACGCGATAAAACACCGACGGCTGCCGTCGGCGTTTAGTAGTTTTTTTATTATTTATTTTCGTATATAATATTCATTTCTTTATTTCTCTATATAATATTTAATGTAGTTGTAATTTATATATATATTGGACCTATAATTGCCCTCCCAATTTCAGTATCCCACCCCGTAAAATAACGGTTTGAGTTTTCCGGAACCCAACCCTACAACATATACATGTAAAACAATAAAAACTTTTCCTGGCTATCTAGAGAGAAAGTGATGCGGTGATGTCGGTCACACCTAGGAGTAGATTCTTGCACATTTACAACACACAACACACTTTTATACATATGGTATGTCACAACCTAGGTTTGGGTAGGGTTCCGACGCTCCGGGGCCCCGCTTCGGTGAAACCCTGAATCCGCTGGAAAAACCCTAACGTTTCCGTCTACCCCCATAGACGCTCCGGGGCCCCGCTTCGGTGAACCCTGAATCCGCTTTTATACATATGGTATGTCACAACCTAGGTTTGGGTAGGGTTCCGACGCTCCGGGGCCCCGCTTCGGTGAAACCCTGAATCCGCTGGAAAAAACCCTAACGTTTCCGTCTACCCCCATAGACGTGCGTCGAAAGGGGGTAGCCCAGTGGACTTTTTTGCTTGGTTGTGTTATGTTAGGCCATAGGAACATGAGAAACCAAAGTCTACCCCAAATCGACACACGATTCCATCCGGTTCGCCCGAAAGGGGAGTTTTCACCTCTAAGTGCAGAAACTCACTAGAGAGAAAGTGAAGCCGGTGATGTCGGTCACACCTAGGAGTAGATTCTTGCACATTTACAACACACAACACACTTTTATACATATGGTATGTCACAAGCTAGGTTTGGGTGTGGTTCCGACGCTCCGGGGCCCCGCTTCGGTGAAACCCTGAATCCGCTGGAAAAAACTCTAACGTTTCCGTCTACCCCATAGATGTGCGTCGAAACGGGGTAGCCCAGTGGACTTTTTTGCTTGGTTGTGTTATGTTAGGCCATAGGAACATGAGAAACCAAAGTCTACCCCAAATCGACACACGATTCCATCCGGTTCGCCCGAAAGGGGAGAATTGGCGGGAAACAGGCGCTCGAAAGAAACACACGAAGGAAACACACGATCCGTGTGCTTCTTCCTGATCCAACGGCTCACCAGCGCTCGAAAGAAACACACCGCTTGATCCAACGGCTCCCAAGCTCTCGAAGGAAACACACGATCCGCGTACTAGTTCCTGATTGGCTAGTAGTATGCCCAATCAGGAAGAAGCACACGGATCGTGTGCTTCCTTCCAGCGCTCGAAAGAAACACACCGCTGATCCAACGGCTCAGAAGCACACGAAGGAAACACACGATCCGTGTGCTTCTTCCTGATTGGGCATACTACAGCTCAGAAGCCCATTTCTCACTATATATATGTAGTCATGGCCTCCATTGGCATAGCACATCTAAACTGATATCTGATCCCTCATCACTCTCCCGTGGCGTCACCACCGCGTGTGCCGTCCGCCATGCCAAGGTGCTGCCCTCTCCCTCCCTACGTACCTAGGTTGCACGCACCTTAGTTGTTTGATCAAATTCCCCACTCATTTTTTCAGATCTCGGCGGGAATCGATGATGACCACCGGCCATTTGTTGGACACGGGCAGTGTCGGGGACTGGGCTCCGCCGGGCTGGCACTGGGAGGTGTCTTCCGGGACGCGTAGTTTGGTGAGGAATCCGGGTGACGTCGTCGACCGGATCTTGTTTGGTGGCCGTCGCGTGAGCCAGCCTCGGTGCAGAGGCCGCCGGCCCCCGAGGTGGAGGTGCGTCGCCGTATCAGAGAGGAGGATGAGCACGTCCGTCGCTACCTGGTTAGGTTGGATACGCAAGCGGTGCATGACAATATGTGGTATACACTTCATAGGGATCCTCCTCATGTGAGTATTGCCCCAGTGATGGTTCCTTATCTTTGGGTGCAAGCCGCCGGCCGCTCAGCACCTCGCGGCTTAGGACCCGGCAAAAGTTAGTTACATTATTCGTGATGTATTATGGATTAAATAAAGATGTAGACTGGTGGCTATAAGCACTTTCCTACTAGTGCAAGTTTGTTGTCATTCGTCTATGTACCCAAGTTTGTTGTCATTCGTCTATGTACCCAAGTTTGTTCTATCTTAGTTGCTACTACTCCGTTTCGATTAATTTTGATAAAAGTTGGTTTCACAAGCCCCAATGGACTAACCTAACACAAATAAAGTCTAGTTTAGTTTTCTTATGTTCCATGGTAACGTGACAAGCCCCAATGGACTAACCTAACACAAAAACCCTAACGTTTCCGTCTACCCCCATAGACGTGCGTCGAAACGGGGTAGCCCAGTGGATTTTTTTGCTTGGTTGTGTTATGTTAGGAAACACACGATCCGTGTGCTTCTGCCTGATCCAAGGGCTCACAAGCGCTCGAAAGAAACACACCGCTGATCCAACGGCTCACAAGCACTGGAAGGAAGCACACGATCCGTGTGCTTCTGCCTGATCCAAGGGCTCACGAGCGCTCGAAAGAAACACACCGCTGATCCAACGGCTCACAAGCACTGGAAGGAAACACACGATCCGTGTGCTTCTGCCTGATCCAAGGGCTCACGAGCGCTCGAAAGAAACACACCGCTGATCCAACGGCTCACAAGCACTGGAAGGAAACACACGATCCGTGTGCTTCTACCAGATCCAACGGGTCAGCAGCGCCAGAAAGAAACACACGACGCCTATAAATAGGCCACTCCTCAGACAGGTTACTCACTCACACAAAACATTCCAGCTCACTCGGAGAGACATCTTTGGGCAACCAGCGGCAAGACGTCTGTGATGACCTGCGACCGTACCAAACGGTTGCAGATCATCATAGACGTCTTGCCGGACGGTTGTAGATCATCAGAGACGTCTTACCGCTGCTTGGATCGAAGTGGCGCTCAAACCGTGTGTCTTGTTTCAGCTATATTTAGACATTCCACACAAATTATCCGGATTTACCCAGCTACGTCCCACCCTGCATGTGATATCGCAGCCACGGTGGGATTGTAGCTGGGTGAAACCGTATGATTTGTTCATTTATGCGTTTAGTCGCAATGTATTTTATCTTGTGTTTTGGGCATCTTTGGGCAACCAGCGGCAGGACGTCTTTTCTGTTCTCTCAGTGCCTCTTCTTGCATTTTCTTCTGTTGTTTCATCAAATGTTGTTCATCTTTCTCCTGGCGTTTTGTTTCCTTCTGAAGTTGTTTTTGTATTTTCTGAACCACGTATGTTGATACCTATGTTGAGTACTGTGTTGTTTCATCAAATGTTGTTCATCTTTCTCCTTGGCTTATTTGTGAAAAAAAAAAACATACGCCGACGGCTTTGCCGTCGGCGTAGGCCTGCGTGGCTTCACTTACCCGTCCACCGCGCGTACGCGGCTTCACTTACCCAAATCGACATCCCGCGCCCAAAATCCCCAAATCGACATCGCGCCGCCGCCGTCCCAACCCCAAATCCTCCTCCGCCGCTGCCGGCCGTCCCAGCCCGTGGTCGCCTCGCCGTGCCCGTGCCCGTGGTCGCCTCGCCGTGCCCGTGCCCGTGGTCGCCTCGCCGTGCCCGTGCCCACGGACCGGCCGTCCTCGACGCTGCGGACGACCTCGGCGCCGGCTTCACCTACCCTCCCTCCCTGCACCGCCCTCGACCTCCCCTCCCTCCCCTGCGCGAAGGTGTGCTTCCCCTCTCTGCCTCCTCCCTCCCCTACCGAAACCGCACGCAAGGTGTTTGCGAAAATGTGTACATGAACAGGCAAAGTAGGTTTGCAGTTAGTCATTTTGTAGTTATCAAAACATAGCAGTTAGCAAGCACACTAGTGTAGCAATGTAGTTATCAAAAGCTACATGCATTTTAGTTTGCAGTTAGTCATTTTGTAGTTATCAAAACATAGCAGTTAGCAAGCACACTAGTTGAGGACATATGGGTTGATTTTGTGAAGTGTTAGTAAGAAATATAGCACATGGTTGTTTGTAAGAAACTAGTTAAGAATATTTTTCCTGACGCAAAATGGTCATATGTACCTCCTTTGATATTAGTCTAATCATGATTTTCTCTCGATAATGATATTAACTCCCTCTTTCGCAATATCGAGAATGGAGGCCACATCGCTACACTTGCTTATATTAATTGAACCCATATGGATAATAACTAGGGATAATTTGAACCCATATCAAATCATTTGCCCAAGCTTTCTCAATGGCAGTACTTGGCTCTCCCCTCCTTTTCTTGTTGCCGTTTAGGGTTACTGTTAGTGTTAACTACATTTTTCAACATGCTTAAAAGTTTACCCTTTCTCAATGCAGGTGATTGACCAAGATGAGCCAAGGCAAGGAATCATCGGCCTCCTTGCTGAAGAAATTAAAATTACTAAAAGTGGAAGAGCAAGTACACCGAACCCGCGTTACCTGTCTGACAGTGGTGAGAGTAGAGGTGATGCAATTCTTAATTGAATCATGTCTTTATGCTTAATTGTTCACCCTTTCTCAATGCAGGTGAGGGTGGAGATGCTGGAGGAGGGGGAGGTGCCGATGCTCCACTTCCTCCGAGGGGACGAGGTGCAGGACGAGGAGAGGACGAGGTGTAGGACGAGGGCGAGGGCGAGGTGAGGGAGGACGAGGGCGAGGTGGGGGCGACGTGTCTTCGGACATACCCTCTGCTTCTGTCGACGAGGGTTCGGAGGAGACGGGCCCCTCCACGGACGTGGGGGCGGGCCCCTCCACGGACTTGGAGGCGGGGCCCTCCGGGCGGCGGAAGCCGCCAAAGATTCGAGGGGAATCCCAGGTCCCTGATGAGGACAAGGAACCTGCTACCGAGGAGGAGAAGATCCTCATTACGCCTAATGGGAAAGAGTAAGTGACTATATATACTAATTTTGAACATGGTAACTTCATTGTTGTCAGGACAGTATGACATGTACTAATGTTTAATTATTGTGCAGCAACTGGATACATCCTGCGGGAAGCCGTGTGCCAAACACCCTTGTTGGAGCTTTGATTAGGAAGTTTTGGCCGGGCTTGTACAGTACCGTCCCCAACGGCGCGAGGAAGCTAGCCACCCGTTGGGTAGACTATCAGGCCGCCAATTACGCGACCGGCGGGAAATGTTCTGACGCCGTGATCAACAAGTTTTGGGTAAGTTGAACTTTTCGAATTTCGTTAATACTTGATGTTCCCACCATGCTCTCACAATTTTTTTTTGCATGATTACAGAAGTTCTATAGGGTACTTCCTGAGCAGCGGGGCGATGCGGACAAGACTTTGCAGGGGGCTTGTATGAAGTTGACACGACAGCAGTTCTACAATGCAAAGCATACCATGATCAATCATTTCAGTACTGAGACGTTAGGCAAGACGGCGGTGAAGCATGAGATTGTGGAGAACCCACCTGAGGTGTCCGTAGATGACTACATGGCGGTAAGTACATTGTTAATGAGATTACATGTTGCTGCTAAGTTGCAATTGCATTATCCGTTCTTCTCATGAGTATTGTTTTTTCAGTTTAAGCCCCAATGGGCCTATGGCAAGGATGACGCGTGGAGGGCGTTGGTGTCTAGGTGGGCTGGGGAGGACAACGAGTTCAAGGCCTTGAGCGAGCGAAACAAGTTAAACCGCGGGAGCGGGGGGACACATCGTGCGGGTGCCCGCAACCATGATCGCTTCAAGGCAAAGCTGGTATATATATACATGAAACAATCTTCATTTATTTCCCCTCATGTTCCTACTTGATACGCATGACACTTCTTTGGCATTGCAGGAGGCCGATCTCGGGGAGCCTCTTTCGGACATGCAAGCATGGGAGAGGATGAAGATGAAGAAGCCCAATTTTTCTGAGCCTCAGCCCTCGCTGCCCGATTACTTCGGCACTGCCAAGGAGGGGCTAAAGGCATACGTCGAGACGTTCAAGGGTATAAATCCGGAGGTGGACAACCCTCTTGAGCATGACATCGACGAGAGAGCGGTGGTCCTTGCCGGGAACGGTTGGGAGCATGGCCGTCCTCTCATGCTTAGTGCGGTACTCACGCGTACTCCTGAGTTGGGCCTCTCGCGTGTCAAGGCTACCCTCACCGCCGACGACCCTCCCGTCCTGCCTCGTCGGCCTTCCCGAGCTCGCCCCGATGTAAGTTTTTCTCAATTTCATTCTCTTTCCGACATTCGTTCCTAGCTAAGTGGCTAAGTTGACGAGATGCGTTCCCTTTTAAAACTGTAGGCTGATTTCGAGGCGGCCTTCGATGCCGCTTACGCGAGCTATGAGAGAGAGTATCAGTTGTGGGTACAGAAGAGCCAGGAGTATGAGGAGTGGGCAGAGTTGAGGGATGCTGTAAGTTTCAACTTTTATATTTGCAAAATATGACAAGTCCCATTTCCTCAGTTTGAACCTTCTTTTTCTACAACTCCTGACATCTAAACTATCTTGTAGGCTGACGAGAAGTTTCATGCCACTGGAGAGCGGTCGCAGCTGCCTACGCGTCCACCTAGGCCGGGGATCATGCCCGTCGGCCCAACGAGGGAGTCGGTCGCTTGCACATACAAGCCAGCGACTCCGGTAAGTTATTTGCCAAACAAGTTGTTACCGCCATGCTGTGCTTTCCAAGTTGCTAACTTGGACTCAAAACATGTAGGGATCGGAATACTCGAGGACTGCGCCCTTTGGTCGTGCTTCCGCCTCGCCGACTTCGACGCGCGCGCTCGTGGAGCATGGCACTGGTGGTGCCTCGCCTAGTTCGTCGCGTGAGACCACACCGTCCCATGCCTCGCCGGATTCCTTGTGTGGTTCGACTGGCCCACGCGGTCGGTCGCCTATTCTCACGCTGTCAGAAATGGATACCTCGGGTTCTCGGGAGGTGTAGGATGTGTTCGGGTGTAGCGTGTGTGAATTCGAACTATGTTTATGTCATTTTTGAGTTTGGATGAATTTGAATCATGTTTGTATCATTTGGATTAGTATGTGATGTTTATTTGATGTTTCTGTGATGTTTTATAATTTGTGCAATTTTAATTGTATTTGAAATGCGCCAGAAACCAGCAGCAGAAAGTTTCAGAAACTGAAAATATGGCCTAACATACGCCGACGGCATTGCCGTCGGCGTATGTGCTGTGTGGACGCACAGGCTTGCGCCACTTCGACGCTGGATGACCATATGGTCATCCCTACGCCGACGGCAATGCCGTCGGCGTCAGGCTCCTCCCCAGAAGCACCAGAGCAGCACACGTGGCAGCATAGGCCGACGGCACTGCCGTCGGCGTATAGGTGGAGCAGACGGAGACGTTCGACGGCCGTTTTGTGGGTCCCACTACGTCTTCGCCGACGGCGGCGGATACGCCGACGGCTATTTACATACGCCGACAGCGTCCTACGCCGACGCCATTACGCCGACGGCGGCCGTCGGCGTAATACTACACCGACGGCGATCGTGGCTACGCCGACGGCGGACCGCCGTCGGCGTTTTGACGGTTTCCGTAGTGCACGCACCAAGCATTGTCATGATTGTGATAAATGTGTCCTCCAATTTGATCATCATTGTACATGGCTTGGAACATGCATTGGCAGAAGGAACCATTGTCGTTTTTGGTGAGTTTTGGGTTTACATATTGTGCAGCTTATCTTGAACACATTTGCCTCTTTTTTATTTTCTTTTTTGAGAAAACGCAAAAGCTTTGCGTTTCATTTTATTGAAAAGGTAGATGTTTCAGTTACAATCCTCCTAGGAGGCGACATAAGGATTACAAACATCAGTGAACGTCCCAAGTGGGTGGCAAAATGACTCGCAGTCCTAGGGCACCTGCTCTAGCCCACATCTGAGCTTCTTCTTTGACCTTGGACACCAAGGCGTGCACAAGAGGCTGTGCACCCTCGAAGACGCAGTCGTTGCGCTGCTTCCAGAGCATAACACATTTGCCTCTCAGATGCACGATAAATGTGCCATTAGATGCAGATACCACAATTGTTTTGCCTTTTCCAGTTTATGCACTAAGTGGTCCCTGCCATAGAACAATATATCCACAATCCCCCAATACGGAAATTCTGCCATAATGGAGGACAGGCCTCTTACCTAGTAATTAGACCATTCCTCAATACTTCTTTGTATTAATTGTTAAGAAAGGATTTGCTTGGTTGTAATTGGAACTTTATACAGATGTCCGTTCCCCACCCTTTCCCTAGTATTGATCTAGTGGAATTGGTCGGAGTTTACTACTTTCTGCAAACAACTCCATCAATCTTTACCTCATACAGTCATCTACCACACTCTCACAATTTAGTGCACAACATGATACCACGTATCACATGAATGTGCTTTGGAGGATAACTGGGGTCATGCTAATTCTTGTTGGCATTGCCATGCTCCTGTGGTTCCTGAACTCCTGCTTGTTTTATACAGTAATACCAAAGCCACTATATTGAGAAGACACTAATGGTTATTGTTGTTAAGGGGTCTGCCTGATATAACTAGAATTGCAGCTCTCCGTTTCTTTATTTCTGTTAACTGGAATGTCCTCTTAAGATGTTTTTTTTATATTGCTCCTATTTTGATAATATATTGGAATGTACATATGTAATATGTTTTATGACTCATCACAAGTCTATTGAACTTTTTTCATTGCATAATTCACGTTTTCTAGGTGGTACATATTTGAACAAGCAATTTTAGCTGGTTGGACTGTTGCTCTCTACATCCAGTTTTTACATTTGGATATGAACGAGTCCTGGTATGCATTTTTAACTTCTAGATCTACTTTCGTGTGTTTGGTCTTCAATATTGTTCCTCAAATGTTTTATTTGTCTTTTTATTGACAGGTTGAAGGGATTGACTGGTTTGATACTGTTAGTGCCATTGATAATAATCCACATAGTTTTGGTGATCTTAGTGATGATGCATACGTAAGGTTTTATTCTTTTATATTCAGAATAATCTGAGTTCTGTTAGCCATCGCAAATTACTAGCTATGCGGAAGAGAAGGAATAGTAACGACCTTAAGTTTCCTTTGGGGTTGTTTTTTCGGCAAATAGATGGAAGATAAAACTACATTGCCAAATTAAGCTCTAAAAGTTGCACCAAAATAGTTGAAGAGTTAACTATCTTACGTGTTCTCTCTCAGTGGTGATTGTTGTATTCACAAGCTTGTGTATATCTGCAGTTACCTTGCTCTTACGAACCAAACAACATATGAAATTGCCAGAAGGAAGCGAATTACATACTTAAGGTATTAAGATGGCTGAAGACTATAACTTCTCTATTTATATTTGCTTGTCACTAGAGCAGCAGTAACAAATCAATCGAACGCCACTTTTTCAGGGGAGTTCCTGCCAAGGTTTATCCATTCAGCCAAGGTATTTGCAGGAACCTCTATGACCTCTGCCTCTCTAAACAGAAGGGATATGACCTGGAAGCAGTGCCTCCATTGGAAGAACTAGAAGCCCGAGCTAGACCGTACACATGTCGAGATGTAATCTGCTGCCGGTGCTGTTAGTATCCGCTATATGCGGAACAGTGTCATTAGTTTAGTTTAATGCATATAATAACTGTTAGAGATACCTGTGGCTCGCTAATCACGTACGGCATGGGCACCTTTTTGTTTCCAAGAGAATGCATATAATAACAGTTAGAGAATGCATGGGCATCTGAGTTTTTGTTATGTGTCTTGTATCTTCAGATCAGTTGAGAACACTATCGCCCATCCTAATGTGGGTCCGGGTGAATCAGTTCTTATGTTAAAATGCCATCCTTGGTTTGTCATGCTTCAAAGTACTCCCTCCTTTCATATTTATAAGACGTTTTAGCCTTTTGACACATTCATTTGCATCTACATGTATCTAGACACATCTTAGTGTACGTTCACTCTTTTTGGTTTGCACCTAGCTAACATGTACACTATCTAAAACGTCTTATATATATGACCGGAGGGAGTAGTTACTCTATATGTACCCTGATCTGAATGTTTTGGACACTGTAAACAACATAGCCCCTGTAAGGATGGCAATTTTATCCATGGAGCTGGTATCCATGGATATCCGACCCGGTGGATGAGGGTTTGGAGGGCAATTTTTGCCCATGGATTTCATGGGGCGGATATCCGCTAACTCATGGGTTGGGCACGGATAAAGATTTTGCTCCACGGATATCCATGGATATATAACAACGGTCTTTAGCATGTCGAAACGTAAATTCAGCTTTGCTTCCAGAAGAATCAGCGTTTCAGGCATCAATACTCGACTCCTGGATATTTCTCAGAAAGAAAAAAGGGCAAAGCAATACAGCGTTACATTGCTTTATATCTTCCGCTGGTAGACAACAACAAACAAACTGGCATCCATCTTTCTACTCAGGCTTGAAGAGGTGCACATGCAGGCCTCTGGCGACGAGCCCCCACACGTTTCCGACAATGAGGGCGAAGCTGAGGACCATGCCGAGGGTTCCGAGCGCCCAGTTGACGCACCACATCGCCGTGCCCCTCCGCGGCTTCATGATCGCCACCCACATGAAGCACGGGTACGCCAGCGTCATCGGCAGCGAGATGCCGCCGAAGAGCCCCGCGAGCTCCGAGAGGAACGGCAGCGCGACGGCGATGAGGAGGTTGATGGCGCCGAAGAAGGCGCGGAACCCGACGCGCAGCCACCAGGGGCACGGCCGGTTCTTCTTGTGCACGTACCCTGCCTCCATGTTGTCGAACACCGGCATGGCATATATCTGAAAGGTGGTGAGGCAGTTGACGATGACCAGCAGCGTCGCCAGCCCCACCACCAGCCGCGACACGTCCTGGCTGTGGAACTTGTACAGCGCGCTCAGGATCCCGTTCGGAGGTATCTGCAGAAACCAGCAATGGATTTAGGACAGACAGCCCGGTTTTACTGAATTTCTTACTGTCAGACAACAAGTGTCGTCAGGTGCTGAATCTAGTACCTGGTCGCCGTAGGCCCAGAAGCCACCGATGGCAACAGGGTAGAGGCAGAAGGCGACGATGATGTAGGCGAACTTGACGCCCTTCCACATGGGCACGTGAGAAGGATGCTTCAGAGTCGACGGCATTGTGCCCTGCGATGATGCAAAGCGAAACCCACTCACTCACTGACTTTTCTTCTTCACCGTTCGGTCTCAGTGGGGATGTCATAACAGCAAACGGATAACATACGAATCGATTTCCCTGGCTGTCGGACATTGGCTTACCTGAATCTCGAGTACAAGATTGTGCCCCCTGAAAGCGAACGCGATGATGCCAAGTCCATTGAGGACCGCGATGGTCCTGTCGACATCGCCGGTGGCCTTCACCGGGTCGTAGGACGCGCCGGCCACCCTCCCCTTGGCCACGGACACGCCCAGATCATGGTGCAGTACCCGACCGCCGCGGTGCCGGCGACCAGCGACACGCCGGCGATGGAGTTGAGGTTGGGGAGCTGGGAGAGCACCACAGCGACGCAGATGAAGACGAGGTACCACTCCACGGTGGTGAGCGGCCGCGCCGGGCACGCCGGCCCGCAGGCAATGCTGAAGAGGATCTTCATACTGCCGCCGCCCACGATGATGAGCGCCGTGCAGGTGCCCGCCGACAGGTACATCGTCGGGAGCAGGGCCAGGATCTTCCCCCATTTCTCACCTGAAATAAGAATGTGGCGTGATGAGCGTGCGTGGAAGAGGAAGACGGAAACGAGGTTTGGCACATGACCTTGTCGTGTTAAGTCTGAAAATGGAAGCGCGCGCGGGAATCCAGGAAAGGGACTTACCGAAAACGGTGGTGGCGAGGTGCATGTACCGGCTGTATCGTGTGCCGCCGGCGACGGGCTCGTGGAGGTTTACGAGCAGCCGTAGCGTGTAGAGCTGCCACACGAACGCCACGGTCAGGCAGATGATCGCCCACGTCCTGCAAGAATCGAATCCACGGGAAAAATTCAGTGACATGCAGTACTAGCTTGTAGCCCGCGGGGGGTAGTAGAGTAGGGTAGGTACCATCCGAGGGGGGCGAAGGCGGCGGGGAGCACGAGCGCCTGGAAGCCGATGCCGGAGCTGAGGCTGTGGAAGGCGGCGTAGTAGGAGTTGCCGCTCTGGGAGGCCGTGATGGGGAGCCAGGCGTCGTGCGGGTCGGCGAGCCGCGTGATGTGGCCCACCTCCTCCAGGTAGCCCCGCACGCTCGCCACCGCCTTCCTGACGGGGCTGGCGAGCGGCGTCGCCGCCAACGCGCGCAGCGGCGACCGGCTGGGCGCCGGGGAGTGTATCTGCGACGGCGGGGTGGACACCGGCCGCGGCGTCGGCGGCGCCGACCGCACCTCGCTGGTGCTCATCACCTCCTTGGACGACATGGCCCGAGCGCGCTCCGGTGTATATGCTAGCTAGGCTATGTATACCGCGGGCCACTCAGCTGTGCCAAGCAAGCTCGGTTGGTTGCAGATTCCGGCGAAGCTCAACGGCAGGGGGTGATTTATACTAGGTGGTTTCTTCTCACGGACCGGCGCGCGCGCGGTTGGTGAAGGTTGAGTCATACTCAGTGGAAGCACCGTGAAACCTGCGCAGGCGACACGATCATACGACATGCATCGAGTGCATGCTGGTCATAGTTAATTCAAGTTGACCATCCTGCTGCACGCTGTTGTCTTGCCTGGTCAGTCTTTCGGTCTGGTTCTTTTTTTAGGGAACCGGGCGGTCCGGTCCTCGTTTGTGCAAGGCATAGCATATTGCGTGCACCATGTTTTAGGTGCAACAAGCTAATATCCAGCGATTGCACTCTGCCCCGTGTTAAGTAAGTAGCTGGCTACAGCGGACATGGCGATATAAATGGCGGTTCTCTTGACCCGGACGCTAGGCAACATGCCAAATCTTGGCTACTGTACACCTACGTCCATTGTGCAAAAATAATTTTTTGAATATAAAAAATTCCGAAAAAAATATTCAGGTGTATATATGAATATTTCATGTTTACGCACAAAGTTTCAGAGAAAAAAGACATTTTGTGTGGCTTATGATAAAAGACAAATTGGGATGCTACAAAACGGCTTTTTGTCAGACATTTTTTTGTCTTTTTAACACAAAGCACGCAAAAAAATCGTGAAATTTTGTGCGCTAACATCAAATGTCGGCATATGCACCCGAAATTTGTTTCGAATTTTTTTGACATTTTAAAATGTGTTTTTGAACAATGAGAGCATATGATCCTATGACCCAAACTGGATTTCCCATTGTTCCACCGATAACTAGTTCCTTCTAAAATCAATTTTATCGTCATACTTATTGTGCTAAACTTTTACTTTCAAGAAACTTAAGTTTTCAATGCAACGGTGTGAAACACACAAAAAATGCAACCGCAATATATGAACTTGCCCTGCATATGCACATTGGTTATCAAGTCGCAGTAGCCAAAAACCGGTTACTAAGTTAGAATTCACAACGAGGAAAAATGTGAAGTTTGATTGCTATAAAATGAGAATTAATTCTAATTCGAACGGCCAATTTTTCACAAGTTGTCCAATTGGCAGGGGAAATTTCATGGTCAATTTAACAAATTTACGTGAAAGAAAGCAAGATAGCAAGTGTTTTAGCACTGCGCAAAGGCTCGATGGCCCTGTATGAGTGGAGATGCGATGAAAAACCATCGAAGGGAACCTCAATGAAACAACAGAGATGTAGCCTAGAAGGGGAAGAATAGGCGATTAAAAACAACTATGTTTTGGTTGGATAATGCGGAATAAAACTAGAGTCTAATTATCAATACCAAACTAAAGATATTAGCCTCACTACAGTGTAGAACCAACTTATTCAACGTACATATATAGCACCATCGTTACATATGCGTACTTACATACATTCACTGTTCTTTTCAACTATACCTATATGGTATGCCTCAACTTGAAAAACAAACAAATATATTGCTTTCACGGGGAGAGAAAAATATAACCACCGTCGGTGAGAGATCGAACCAGTTAAACCATGGATGCAGTATGCACGCAGTGGCGGAGCTTGCCAAGAGTTGCTGGGGGCAAAATGTAGTATATCAATTATTGGGAGGGGTGGAAAAACACTCAAACTTGTCCACATAAAGCTCTCTAAGAAACCTCATACATATGCAAATCTTGTGTGTGTGTGTGTGGGGGGGGGGGGGGGGGGGGCTGACATGCACTAAGCTCCCCCACTGTGCATAGTGTACGTAGCTCAGCACACACTGTCGTAGACCTTCCTGGGGAGGAGCCCGAAAGCACTCACAGAGAAGACGAGGAGAAGAACTGGGTAGGCAAAGGTTTGTCCATCTGTACTCACGTCGGTGCTCTTGTTAGTGTGGAAGCAGGAGGCGGGCAGTTACGTCTATTGGCGAGCCCCTTGACGGATGACCAGACGGCCGCATGATCTGCGTGACCGAATCAATCATTGTTTCGTAGTTTTGCTTTTGTCAGGTATCCGGTAGAGCCAACCCCGTCAGAAAATGAAGTGAATTTCCCGCGATGTTTGGCTAAAATAGACCTATCATCGGCTCTCGTGACGCGGATGCTAAGCTATATGGATTTGATTTTTCTACTATAGATACATCTGTCAGAAAGAACGGTCATTGTTTCACAAATATAGAATCTTTGTTCATGCTAATTTTTCACTTTTGATGCCTAACATTTTCTAGAACAATTTCTTGAAGGTCATGGCCGTCATCGATTTAGAATTACCAATATAATAAAATGCACTAATATAGCAATTTTCAAATAGAGGCGTCACCTTTTGTAAGAAATAAGTAACCAATACTCTCCCTTAGTTTGTAGATACACAACTTACTAGACAGTTAAGTTTTTCTAACTTGACTACAAATATAAACTATATTTCGAATCATATGATGAAAATACTATCACTATTTTTTCACGAAAAATATCTTCAAAGAGTAAAATTTTATAATTTTCAAGTAACATACATAGTAAAAACATGTACCCGTTAAAGGTACATTTCGCAGAGCATATCAATGCCAAAAGTACCACTTGGGGCGGAGAGAAGTTAATAACATGGAATTATTTACAATATTGCCTCAGCTTTAAAATTTCTTCATGCTGTGTTTTAACACAAGAATCTTCGGTATATGAATCTTATACACTCATAATATTGAGAATCAAACTTTGTTTTCATATAAAATTAAGAGTTTACTGACTGACTAGACGGCCACTGGAAACAAAAGCGGCAGTCGGCAGTGTGAATCTGTGATCGACTGACCGGTGGCCGTGACCGTGGTGTCCAAAGTGTCCATACGCCATATCGATGCAGTACATATGGCTGGAAGATATCCATTTGCCGGCCGATGCGTCCACATCATGTCACCACCTTGCCGTTATTAATTGGGCGAGCCCAAAGTTGAGCATTGTGGGTGCAGCGATTTCCGATGAGATTGACAAAATCTCGTGCGAGATTCAACGATGAGCCACAGAAAGCATCACACGGTGCCACCTTTAGGCCTTGTTTACTCCAAAGGTATTTTAGGGGATGGGAAGAGTGGGGATGGGAGGGGATTTGGTGAACACCAAATTCCCACAAATACTCTTCCCCAAAAATACACTAGTATGGACTAGAGTTTTTGTGTTAGGCAAAAATGAGAGGGTTGGTGGGGAGATATTTGGGGATTATCCCCTCCCATCCCCTAAAATACACTAGAAGTAAACAAACTAGTGGGGATTTTTCGGGATTCAGGATAATCCCCTCCCATCCCCTAAAATACACTAGAGGTAAACAAGTCCTTAGCGTCTCCGTCGCAGCTCGGGATTAGGGCACCATTGCCACAAAACCTAAAACAAAACGGTTTCTCCCACATTCACAAAAGATAGATAAAGAGATCGAGGTTGGCCACGGTTCGCGGCGACTATTCTTCTTCTTAGCTAGGCTGCTGATATCACCATGCACGTTGAGAAAGCGGAGGGATCCGAATGATGCGGGTAGGCGGAGTAGTGTTTCTTTGCAGGAAATTTTCGTCCAAAGCTACGTACGGGTGAGGCTCAGTGGGGTTGACAAGAGAATGTTCACAATCCTTTTTCTCTCGGTCGCATGTGTAGCTGAAGACAAAAATTCTAGTTGTGCAACAACCGGTTCGTCGTGTTAGGTGACCAGGGTTGGCAGCAACCAGGTCTCGCATTAGTTAGTTTTTTTTTGAGTGATCGCAGCGTTAGCTAGTAAGTTAATGACTCGCTTGAAAACACCAGTCAACTTTGAACACCAACCGTAACCGAGTCTGGGGAAAAGAAAGTCCACGCACGCGATCGAGTCCAGCAGGTGCGGAATTGTCAAAATATTCAAAAGGGGTTGGAATTTGGCGTCCAGGAACCGGTTTGTCAGCTGGTGTAATAAGAGACGGCCGGAGTGCTGGTCATGATCGCTGAAAATTAGAAAGACACGGCCGGGACCCGGGAGTGCTGGTCGCTTGCGCGGCAAAAGGCAAAAGGAGAGGAAAATGATGGCATGAGTAGGGAAACGGGAGGTTGGGAAAACGTAGGACAGCATGAGCAGACGGTATAAGTTTTCACGAGATTCGGTATGATTCATAGGGTACCTACAGTACGGTCTAAAGCACATTACATGGTGCCGAAACCGTGTATTTAGGACTTAGGAGAACAAAGAGAGAAGTTCGTTGAACATTTTTCCGAACTTCGATGAACATTTTTTGAACCCATTAACATATATTTTCTGAACTAGGGTGAACATTTTTCGAACTCCCGTGCATACTTGTTTTGGAGGCCTGGACACTTTTTGAGCCGTGGATATTTTTATTTTCTCGAGCTTGGGCAAACATTTTCTCGAACTCCGATGAATAATATCTTGTTGAACATGTAAACATTTTTTTAATTGTCATGAGTACTTTATATTAAACCACTGAACACTTTTTTGAACCGCAAACATATTTTCCAAATCCGTTGAACATTTCTTGTACCTGTGAGCAATTTTTTTTCAAACTCCTGGGAATATTTTTTGAAACCATAAACATTTTTCAAGCTCCGGTGAACATTTTTTTGAACTCCGATGATTTTTTTAAACCGGTGAACATTTTTTGAATCATAGTCTCTATTTTTTAAAAAAAAAACTGATTATTTTTAACCGTGGATATTTTTTTAATTTCGTTGAACATTTTTTGAACCCGTGAATGCATATTTTTTCACACTCCGGTGAACATTTTTTTCAAACACCTCAACAGTTATTCGTAATCACTGCGCACGTTCTTGGAGCCCCGTGAACACTTTTTAAACCGTGAAAAGTTTATACGTTTTGAACTCAAGCGAACATTTTATAATCGTGAACGTATTTTTTTAGCAAGATCCCTTTTTTAACCTGTAAAAAAATGATCTCGGAAAATAGAAAGACACGGCCGGCAGTGCTGGTCGCTAGCGCGGCAAAAGGCAAAAGGAGAGGAAAATGATGCATGAGTAGGGAAACGGGAGGTTGGGAAAACCTAGGACAACATGAGCAGATGGTATCAGTTTTCACGAGATTCGATATGATTCATAGGGTACCTACAGTACGGTCTAAAGCACATTGCATGGTGCCGAAACCGTGTATTTAGGAGAACAAAGAGAGAACTTCCTTGAAAAAAATTCCGAACTTCGTTGAACATTTTTTGAACCCGTTAACATATACTTTTTGAACTACGGTGAACATTTTTTCGAACTCCCGTGCATACTTTTTTGGAGGCCCTGAACAATTTTTGAACCTTGGATATTTTTATTTTTTCGAGCTCCGGTGAACATTTTCAGTAACTCCCATGAATAATATTTTTTTGAACATGTAAACATTTTTTAATTGTCGTGTGTACTTTATTTTGAACTCCTGAACACTTTTTGAACCGCAAACATATTTTCCAAATCCGTTGAACATTTTTCGAACTTGTGAACAAATTTGTTTTTTTCAAACTCCGGGGAACATCTTCAAGCTCCGGTGAACATTTTTTGAGTTGTTGTCTGTAAAAAAATTAAACCATGGATATTTTTTTGAATTCCATTAAATTTTTTAACCGTGAACGTATATTTTTTGCAACGCCGGTGAACATTTTTTGGAGCCCCGTGAACACTTTTTTAACTATGAACAAATTTTCTATATCGTGAACACTTTTTGAATCCATGAACATACGTTTTGAACTTAGGCGAACTTTTTTTAAATTCGTAAACGTATTTTTTTAACCAGATCCCTTTTCTAACTTGTGAACATTTAACCTGTAAAACATATGTTTTTGAAACCCGTGAACCTACTAATTTTTAAACCACGAACATTTTGGTTGTTAATCATAAAGGAGGAATGAATAAGTAAATGAAAAGAACCAAAAAAGGAAATAAAAAAGTAAATACTCAAAAGACAAAATAACCAAAAGCGAAAAAAAGGTTAAAACGAAAAAAAAATACTCTCTTGAACGGAACGGGAAAAGAAACGCGAAAATAGGCACTCCGTACATGTCAAAAGATAGCACGCGATCCTAACTGGGCCAAGCCCATACGCGAGGAGAGTACGTGATAGCGCTAGGGAGTGTACGCGGCGCAACCTAGATGTGCCGCAAGGAGCGGCATATAGGAATTGCCGGCGTGAATGGGTGATCAAGCGAGCAGACAGGGTAGCCAGATCCCTAAGAGGCTTCGTGCTCGGGCAGCCCATGAAGGCGACACAGAGGGGATGGTTCCCGCATGCGCCAAGCCCGGAGGCCCAGCATGGTCTGTTTCGTCAAATTAGGCGCCACATTCTGAAATATCACATATGGGCAACATTCCGGCACGGCCTAATAGCAGGTGCAACTTTTTCAATGAATCCCGAAATTTACATGCACTATGGAAAAAACTATTTTGATAATCAGAAAAAAAAACATGTGTTATAGTATAAGCGAGTTGTTCACGTGGGTCAACATAATTGTTCTCATTTCTAAAAATAAGTTTTCATGTGTTTCAAAAAAAATGTTCATGTGTCATACAAAAATTATTCATATGTTTTAAAATTATGAAAAATTAAATATAAATATATCAAGGATAATACTTAAATAAAATAAATACATTTTCATGTATAATGGAGATGTTCATATTAAAAGAAATGATAACATATCTATAAAATAGTTGTTCATGCATGTTAGAATATAAGTTCATGTAATTTAAAGAAAATTTAGTTATTTCTCCTAAAATGTATGAAAGTGGAAACATAAAAGAGAAACCTAAATGATATAAAATTTGAATATTTATAAAACAGAAAGTATACAAAAATTAAACATAGAAACTAGAAAATGCCATAATGCCATATGAGTAATTAACTTTGAGTACATGACCGACCACCGTTGGATATTTTTTCCTTTATAGCATCTTCACCGATGCTCGCAATATACGGTCGCGCAACTCTGTGGGACAAGCGCTGTAGGGAGCACCATTAGCACCGGCACACGTTATCGTGCTACTGAAATCGGCTGCCCTAGCGCACCCAATATGTTTTTCGCAAGATTTTTTAAAAGTAAACCGGTGAATTTAATCTATCTATCTATACTTCTTATAAAGCAAAAACCCACCAAGTGTAATTAATATTTTTCTATCTCTACATGCAAGCTATCCACGTCACTTCTATTTTGGCCAATCAATTGTCCATGTCATCTCACTAACATTTATTAATTATTTTCTATCTCTATACGCAAGCATCCATATAATTTTTTTAGCCCATCAAATTATCCACATCATTTTGTTGATGTTCGAACGATAATATCACGCAATGTCGCTTATTTTTAGCCTCTTAACTGTCATGATTAACTAAATATTGCATATTTCTTTAGTCAATTTCAGGTTTCATGTGTTTTATTAAATTTCTTAAGAGATACCCGCTGCAACGCGCGGGGTGTCGTTTTAGTTCTACAAATTTGAAGAAAATCTAAGATGAACTAAACCCTACTAGTGGCTCTCGTAGAAACAGTCGAAAGCCGAGTAGTCGAGTCAGTTGCCATCTGCCCCGATGTTGCTAGCTCACTGACGTTTTCGCCATCGTCAAAGATCGTCACAATGTCGTAGTCCGCCATCGACCACGCGCACGCAAACTCGGAGTCGGTCGGTTGCACCGCAACAAGGCTTGTTTGGCTTGTTAGTCCTCATCGTCGTGCACCTACAGCTTTTGCAGTTCGACAGCGGCGCGACTGACTCCTTCATCTTTTTGCGGCCAATAAATAGTCAGCCTCATTGCGACGAGGGTTGTGGCTGCTCCCGGATAACGATGTCGCCCCACCGCGGCGTCGTCCTCCACAGCTCCCTGCTTGAGGACCAAGGGCGCCGCGTGAGGAAGAAGCAGCACATGGCGAGGGATACTCCTTGGGGACGAAGGGGGCGAACACACATGAGGAAAAAGCATCCAACAATGAGAGCTGCTCCAACACGTGCTCCTTACTAGTGCCTCCTCTCGTGCCGGTTCCACGCCTCAGCCCGATGAAGTCATCGAGAACCGCCTCACGCTCTGTCACGAGGATCGCCGGCTAGAGGAGGCCGTCTCGGCGTAGTCGGTGTCCACCAGCTGCTCCGGCGTAAGGCGTCAACGACACTCCTAGATGGGCATGCATAGTATGGCCTGGCTAGAGGGAATCGTCGGGACGGCCAACCCGGTTGCGTTGATGTTCCACCCATCGGGGAGGCGTATGCCTGGCGTCACGAGGACGCCGTTATGAGCGACCATCGTCGCCTCCTCGACGACGAGGCATGTCTTGAAGTTGATGACGCCGCCGCTTCCGCTGTCGTCGGCTTCGTTGTTGTTCGTCTTTTCGCCGAGGGCGAGAAGACGAGGAGAACAGCGAACTGAAGAGGGTCGTTAATAAAGCTGACACAGGGAGGGAAAGGCAAAGTGTCGGACATTTATTGGTCCCGCCCGCCAACTTTACCGCTATTAATCCCGCACTGTGTCTGTTCACACAATAATCCTATTGGAGAGCTATTAAGATCACGGTGCAAATGACCCTAAGACTAGCCACAATGGGGTATCATAGGTGGTATCATGCATGCCATGTTGGCAAAAAGCTGACGTGCCAGTGCAATTAATGATGAGAGAGATGATAGTAGTATCATAGGTAGATACCGTAACATAACGGATTCCAATGTAAGATGAGTCTACGACCTAATAAATATATTATTGTATGATACCACAAATATGTTACTACCCATTGTGGAAATATTAACATAGACTAGTATCATATGCATGATACTAGTACATGATACTCCCCATTGTGACTAGTCTAAAGCTCTAAGGACCGGTCATGAATTTCGGTGAGGTTAGCTTAGCAAAGAAGTTACTTTTGCGTGTGCGTGTCGGCCCTGCCTGGCTCTGTCTTTTCTATCGTCGTCCATCGACCATCGGTTCGCGTTGCGTCTTCCGTCGGCACAAAGAGGAATATGCTACGTGAGGACCGCGCGTAGCGCGGATGGCAGGATGCGGCAGTGGCCTTCCCTCCCCGCCCGAGTTCGATCTCCCACGGGAGTGAATTTCGGGTGCCTCACCCGCGAACACTGTGTGTTCGCACTGTGCTACACTGTAGCAGCACTGTTCGCCGAACAGTGTAATAATCTCCAGACGCCTCTCTCTCCGTCCACGTACCACAGGCGAGGTCGACGTGCCCGTCGGTCCCGAAGCGCTGGACTTCGGAAAAGACTCTCAGGACGTGTTGAGGATATAGGTTGTAGGTCTAGTTTAGACACATAGGTGTGGTGTGCGTGGGGTGTGCGTGTGTGTGGTGTGTGTGTTCTAGGCGTTCGAACAGATACTACAGCTTGTATTCTCAGGAGAGGCTCTCTCAAAAAAAAAAGAGGAATATGCTACGTGCTGTCAAAAGAGCATATGTACGTACAGTAGCAGGTAGCAGGATTTAAGAATATGCTACGCGCTTGTTCCCGAATCTTTTATACAGTAGGATCTTACATCGGTGCGTCCAGCGTCCGTGTCGCGGTAATTAATGCCGGTGAAGATTCTCAGTTGTCCATGTAAAGGAAACACCAAAAAAAGGACATAGGACAGAAGCTTAGGTTTCTTCGAAACAAGTTGCTGCCAATCCTGTCACGGTGCGTTCTTCTTTTTTAATTGGTGCGGTAATCTCATGTTTCCCTGGACTACAAACTTCTGCAGCTGCGAGACAAAGATCGCTCGTTTTTTAAAGTATATGGTTCAACGTTGATTGCTGATCGAATGCGTGCAGCTACAGAACAGTCCACGCGGCTGGCACATTGCTTTCATTCTCATACGAATCGAGGTGAATTTTTTTGGCCCATGCGTTTGGATTGGAGATCCAAAGTCAAACAATCATGAGTCAATCCTATGCGGTGTGCTCATTAAAGACATGTTGAGCTAATGTCATTTTCAACAGTGTGCTCATTATGCATGCCAAAAGTTCCTAGGTGAAAGCTATTTAACCAGGGACGTGGCACCTGCCGCTGACATCACCTTGCATTTATATGCCTCTGGAAAAAAGAAGAAAAAAAAGCGGAAAACATCTTTGGCTCCCGAGATCCAGTGCTCCTGCCAGTTTAAAAAATTCGAAAATTATTTTTAAAATTTTCAAAAAATCTGAAAAAATCATGCATGTTCTCAATGATGCGTACTAGAAGCGTGCAAAATTTCAATGCAAAAATATTTATATTATAGTCTACACAAAAATGACAAAATTTGTAGATTTGAAACTTGGCATTGTTAACTTTAATCAGATCTATGAATTTGTCATTTTTGTGTAGGTCGAAATATAAAGTATTTCGCACTGTAATTTTGCACGTCTATAGGATACATCATGGAGAACATGCATGATTATTTTCAGATTTTTTTGAAACATTTAAATATAATTTTTGAATTTTTTTAAGTGGCAGGAGCTGTGGAGCTCGGATGCAAGAAATCTCCACTCAAAAGAAGTACTTAACATAGTTGAGGGAATGAGGGATAACATCAAATCAGATAAATGTATACTCAAATAAATTGATACAATCATGATATTATGTCTTCATTGTAGCAATATGTAACTGATACATGATTAATTGATCAGTATTTAGTATGTATATTCTTGTTGTGCTTGTGATTTATAAATTGGACACAATAACAATTTTATATCATTTTCTTTGCACTCATTTTTAATTAGTAGTTATTTTTTTTAAAAAATAGGGCCTTCATATCATCTATAAAATGTGTATCCAATAATATTAAGAGGACGAAGGAATTTTAAGTTAACATCTATAACTTATTTTAGATTAATATTATTTTTTGCATGCATTTTGATTTAAGTTTCATATATACATAAATAGTTTTATTTTCATAGTTATATTATGGACCTCAGGTTCTAGTGACGAAGCTTGACCAGATTTGGGAGAGGGGGGGGGGGGGGGGGGGTGTCACTACAGGAAAACGGCAGTTTGCCGTGTGTCGATGGCTTTACCATGAGTTTTTCATCGGGCGCACGACAAAGATGGACTCTGCCGAGTGTCATCATGGAAAACACCTGGCAAAGAAAAAACACACGGTAATATTAAAAAAACTCTCGTCAAAGAAAATCACCTGACAAGGAATTGAAAGAGGCCATGGCAAAAAACTGCTTTGCCGGTCAGCTCTTTGCCGGACAGCTCTGCCAGGAGCATGCACACGGCAAAGTCTTTGCCGTGCATATTTTCCCCTTTGCCGTGTGTTTCCGGCACACGACAAATAACCAAAATCTGGAAGTGTGTGTGGAAAGGGCCAAAGACTATTTTTCTCCCATCACATCTTGGTCCAAAGTTTGTGGGAGAGGGGCGGTGGCCCCCTCCCGCCAACTTGCAATAACCTCCGCTAATAGCGGGTACCAATTTTGCCCCGGGCCTCGAAAATTTCAGGACCGGTCCTGTACAAATTTCTCACGCTGCCGTGAAAACGATCGCTCGCTTCTAAGTACGGTTCAGACGATGTTGGATCCTTGTTCGCGTGCAACATGTTACAGTTCACGCCGTTGTGGCATTGCTATCAGTCGTCCATGAACCTAGGTGAATTCATTTTGGACCCATGCATTTTGGCTCTAACGTCCAAAGTCAAATCTACTGAATCATGTATTGTATTGTGCTTTCAGCCCCGCGTGTGTTCATAAATATATTAGGCATTAGCTAATGTCACATTCAAGCTGTTAAGCATGTCCAAAGTTTGAAGGTGAAAGATATATTAGCCAGGGACGTAGCACCTACCGCTAGCTGACATCACCTTGCATTTATATGCTTCCGAGAGAAAAAAAGAAACCTCCTGACGTTGTCAGCAGGGTTGAGGCATAACATCATCCAGACAAATATATACTGAAAACTATTTACACTTGTGTAAGTTAATTCATCGATTCTCTAAGACAAATAAATCAAGTTTGCATGCTTTTGTGAAGACAAATAATCTAACCATGATGCCAACAACACTCAACAGTGATACTTGTTCGAACGCACGTGTGCTGCAAAGCTGATGGCTAGTCCTAACCAATGTCAATGGCACTGAACTTTCTGCAAACGGTACCGCTAGCTAGACCAGCATATCCGCTAGGGATTTTTGTGCACGTACGCGGAGAGGCTTCTAGAAAAACTGAGTCAAAGAATTCATGGTCTCAACTCACAGACCAAATCTCAGGATCGAAGCCCACAAGTTGACCGTCCCTTGGCTGTATACGCGTTGAACCCTTTGTACACGCAAAACCAAACCAGAACCAGTTATATATGGGCAAAATGTGGAGGGCATTGTTTAAAGTTTTGCCGACTCTAATATGGTCAAGTCACCATTCTTGAATTATCAAAAAAAAAAGTCACCATTCTCGATCGTTCGATTGCAGCTTTGCAACAAAAAGGGAATAATAAGATACCGCTTACGTAGATCCTTGGTTACTTGTACTGCTATACAACCCTTTTCTATTTTAGGATGTGCAAGTGTCGGTCGGGAAACGATAATTAAGATTTTAAGAGCGTGCTGTTCGCGCCACGAGGAACAACAGCAGCTAGCACGCGATCGGGGCCTCCAAATTAAGTCACTTTCAGATTATTCCGGGGCTCCCACTTCCGACCATATATACATATCTGTACTGTACATCAAAGGACGTACAATTGTGGCGTATGCATGGTAGCCTAGCCGATCGGTGGTTCAAGAGGCGTACACGTACCCAGGCGCCACCTTGGAAGCCAGAGGTCGATACAAACATCTTTTTTGAGAATTAACACCATATATTATATCAAATAGTACATGTTAGGGATACACGAGCTGACTACTGCGATTACAAAATAAAGACTAAAAGAGACAAGCAAATCTTCAAGCTCTCTCTTCTTTCATGACACAATCTTGTACTTTTCTGAAGGCAGCCGTAGATCAATGAAAAATATAGCAAACCACGGACCTGTGAATAGTGAATACCAACAAAGGTTCTTCCATAATTTTATTTTTGAGCCGCAATGCCAAGTCTTTGTGCACACACGCAACCATTAAAATAATCAAGCAACATCGGCAAGAGAACCAATACTGATATTTCAGGGAAAAACAACCGAACAACTTGGTCGACGTCGTTGGGAGCCGAGAGAACGAAACACCATTGTCGAGGACATAGTAGCCGGGACAGATATTGCGAGGACAATCCTCCTCGCGGCAACCATGAGAAAAAAATCCAAAACCGATCTGGCGAAGCAAAATCTGAAGAACCATACCTAGACAAGTGTAATCTTTCAACACCACCATTGACGCCGGGAAAAAGATCTCGTCGTCGAACAAAGGGCCAAAAATTACTTATTGTAGACGAAACCATCTCCATTGAAGAAGAAGACGGCTACCAAAACTCCAATCCAATCTAATTCTATTGAAAAACTCCACTCATATATCGGGTTCCCCACCCCTCTCGACGCCGGCGAGGTCGGCCGGAGGAGGGGGAACTGATCTATGGTGGAGGCGGAATGATGGTGGCGGCTAGGTCACGAGAGTTTCCTCTCATACGGAAGGGCTGAAACAATATGTATCGTACGGTGTTACAAACATCTTAACCTTGCGTTCGGTTGATATATATCGTCCAAGGTTCCATTTATATGAAACGGTTCAATAGGTTAGTGTCCGAAACAAAAACGGTTAACCAAATCCCATCGTGACTCCAAGCTCGCAAGCATGCCACATTATTTAATCAAAGCGGCCAGACACGTGTAACCAATAGTGTGCAATTTGTTTTTCTTTATGATAATAACATGGTGTATAGTTTGTTGCGTGTTGTCGATGTGATCAAGGGCGACATGCATGCATGCGTGTTTACTGACATTGGCCAGATCACCCCCTTCGGCGACGGCGACAAGAGCAATGCAATCATGTGCTGATGGTCTGTGATGCGGAGAGGCCGAGCATCCATGACCCGACCGGCCATGGCGTGAAAAGCATAATCGATCGGTGCCCAAATGCATGAACTGCAAGCAGCTTTCTCAACATGATACGGCACAAGTTGTCATGGCTGTGTGCACCAGTAAGAATAGAGGTTGGGGGTTTTCCTCTTTTTGCAAAAAAGAAGTTGTCATGCTTGCTCTGTTATGATAATTCACAAACGAACGGATGCATTTATAATTCATCTATACTACTATTAAACAAGCAAACTTAATCTTTTTTACAGCCACCCCAAATAGGTACACAACTCGACCTATACCGTTGGATTACCCGATCTGATTAGATCTAACAGACTGGATTAATCTAATCAATGCCTCGGGTGCGCTTAGCAATTAGCATTGGTGGAACGACACCGAGCGGACGAAAACTCTGCTCCCCCATCCGCCCGCATCCCTTCGCTAATCTCACCGCTGCACCCCCACGCCGCCGCCTCCCTCACAAAGCCATCCTGGCCTCACCGCCCACCACACACGCTGCCTCCCGGGTACGCCGCCACCGCCCGCTGGAGGCCTCCGCCACTGCCCGGGTAAGGGAGACCACGCCGCCGCACTATCCCGCCGGAGGACGCCACCGCCTCCGCCCCAGGCCCGCATCCTTCCCACATGACTGCGCCCGATCTGCGTCCCTGCCGTATTGCTGCCTCGCGGTCCTTCGCGACGCCGATGTGAGTCCATCTGGATCCGCTGAGATGGAGAGGGTGTCGCCGGCGGGTCCATCGCCTCGAGTTTCGGAAATCGGGAGGGGTCGGGAGAGGGTTCAGGATAGTCGTCGATGCGATGGGGGCCGAGGACTTTCCGGGAGGGGCGGCGGAAGGCAGCCGAGGGGACGCACACAACGACCCAGAAGACTACACGAGGGATGCCGGTGAGCATCATCGCGACGGACGCGGTGAGAGTTGCACGTGATGATCCCTCTGCCCTGGTCGCCTCCTCGCCGCACGCCATCACAAGGCACCAAGAGTGGCATGCGTGGTGAAGAGCGCTGCTCAACCAAGGTGAGTGCCCCTTCTCATCACTCTGTTTCTTTCTTGAGCGCGCATGCATCAGCGCAGCTTCCGTGCACGGCCTACTCCTTATGAATTTTCTTTTCTTTTGTGATAGGGCCTCTCAACAGCGACTTATGCTTTGCTAGATAAGTAGAGTATGGAAATATCATGTATGGTGATATGAGTATATTGCTTTGTACAGGTTGAGATTCATAATATGATTTTCAGTACATTTGGTTCTCATGACAGAGATGGGTATTGTACAGTTTTCTTTTGCCAAAAAGGACAGGAGTTGTTTCATTGACTGAAAAGAGAAAGAGTTCATGTACAATAACATGGTCTGTAGGATATAGTGATATACACATAAGAGGAACTTCCTTTTGTATAGCAAAAACTGATGCAATTTACCTGGACATTTTACTTTTGAACCGTGAGTATTTTGAAATAACATATTTTATTGTGGATCAAAATGAACTAGGATCTATATGGTTTTTATAATTTTATTGAACTCAACTGGATACATGCATTGCATGTTCTTTCTTTGGGATAGATGGATTGTGGTCACAGTAGAGCTACGGTAGGTGTCCATCATGCTCCAGACCAACCACCCCATTCAACATGCTTCAAACCTGGTTCAATGTAACATGTGTTCATTTTTTTTCAATTCTGTAAGTACATTATGTCGGTGTGCATCACATAATTCTTGCTTGGTTTTGCTTGGCGCAGAGATCATGAGACTGAGTTCGATACCAGAGAAGTACTGGTTACCAATGTTGAATAATGGTAATATTAGGATCCTTAAATCCATCGCGTAGTTAGCTTGATATACTTCCCAACGCTCTTGCTATCATGTAGAAATACATGTTGATTGGCACAACCAGCCTGATCTACCTATTGCCTAGATGAACCAGTAGTAATTGAAATCTATGTTCGATGCAGACTCTAGACCACAGCTCATTTTCTTGTTTTCCTAATTGTCAGGTTGAGATCTAATTTTACATCTGAAGAATTAGTATGGTCAAGGACCGGATACATAACTTTCTACCTATCAAGAAATACTTAACCGGGTTCATGTCTTCAACTTTGTAGGTACCAATTCCTACTGATCAAGTGTATGCTATCAATGATACCTTGTCTGCTGAAGGAGCAGCAGCTGACTATGAAGCTGTCTTGAAGCAACTTGTTAACAATGGAGTTGTTGCAATGTCAACAGCGACTGGGTTTCCCAGGTTTCATCTAATGCTTCTCGGCATGGGCCCGGACGGCCATCTTGCTTACCTCTTCCCAGGCCACCCTCTTCTTGGAGAATCATATTTTGATTGGTTCCAACTTTTTGTCGGCCTTTTTTCTTCAACAACAGCAGGAAGCAGTGAACTGATGGAATTGACACTTCAGAATGCGCTCGACAGATTTGGTGTAGGCTTCTACCACCGAGAAGTTTGTAAAATGCCTGATGTGAGTAAAGCTAATATTTACATTAACGAACTATACTGATGCCATCAGAACAATGTGCAACTCATTTCATATCTGATTGCTTAGGGTCAATAGGTCTCTTTTTTTTTTTTTTTTTTTGCGAGTGAATAAGTCTCATTATTGCTCTATTGTTTTCAGTACAAAGCAAGGCCAAGAGTAGTTGTAAGTTTGGCTGTAGTTTTACATCAATTTCTCTGGTAACGAAACACAAAATCATGCATGAAGTACACTACTTATCAGTTACATTGAGCACTATTGCATAAATATCCGATCTCCAATATAGCATAAATATCCGATCTCCAATATAGCATAAGTACCAATTGTTATGTCTGAACCATCAATTGTTGCTTCTGTTCTCCTTTTTTTTCCATTAACCTGATATATTTAATAAATTATTTTGGCTCATTGGTTTATTTAACTCCGGCATATTTGATATTTGTTGAGAACTTGAGAATATCATTTGGTGGCAATGAGAGGCATGGATATGTCATTGTGAGGATGGAAAGACACAACCATGTTCGGCTGGCTTAATATTTGTGCCCTCATCATAGGTGACTATTTTGCACAGCTAAATGAGGGCTTCATTTTAAACAAAATGATGAAGTGTGTGTTGTCCTGTCTGAAGCATGCACTTTCCCATGTACTTATACCACAAATGGTTTGATTGAGTTTAGTGAACATTACTTGTCAAAAACCATTTGATTATGATCTCTGGTCAATTTGGAAAAGCTACGCATACTGATGACAAATTAGTTTATGGTGTTCATGCATAAATGGATTCCAAGATGGATGAGATTCAAGAACCAACCTAGCAGGCACCCCATGCAGTTGGAAGTTCTCGCTAGAAAAATGAAAGCATGTATGTGAGAGGTTTGCTTAAAGTGTAAGGACTTTGCAAATCTATTCATGGGATTGCCAAGTCCTTTTCCCTCTGTTTATTTTCATTTGTGTATCTGTGACTTATTCAACTATGTAACCTTGTTATTTCCCAATTGAAAGTCGGAATGCTTTTCAATGGTTTGTTTTGTTTCCTGAAAGATCTTTATTTTGCAAGAGTTAGATCTATCTGTACAAGCCAGATTATTTTCTGCATGTTCCCTGATACTTCTTTCACACGATCCTAAGAAGGTATTGTCTGTAATATTGTTTGTATAACCATGTATCTTTTTCAACTTTCTTTTTCCAAAACCTTAAACGAATCAATGAGCACATGTTGTGCAGATATGCTGATATCATAGAAGTTGTTTGAACGCTCCATGTCTCTTATGATAACAAGACGTGAAAATAATACGTAAAATCCCTGTGAAAACATGAGTAATGAACTAATTACGATACGTCTCACCGTTGATAATGAAATAATTCTTTTACATGATTTTTTTTTGTCAATTTAGTTTTTTATGGTTAGGGGTATGAGCAAATAGGACATATATCAAAAAATATGATAACGCAAATTCACATGTCTCACTAACCGTAGCAACGTAGGGGAGGGGAGGTCAGGACCTTAGAGTCAAAGGAATTAGAATCATAATAACATAAGATGTGTCATGTAGAGACGTGCGTGCACGTGCAAAGCTACTAGTCACATAAAAAAACACATGTTTCACGAATAATGAAATTGGGAGCATGCTTGCTTGCTCCTTTCATCGTTTTTTTTTCAAAAAAAACACAAATATTTCATACTAAGAGCATGTGCAGCGTTGTACAAATAATAATGGTTAAAAACATATCTTCTATGCTAGGCTCGGATGTAAACACTGAAAGGGGTGAGTCTAGCTAAAATAGGCTTGCGCATCAATATGACAGACTTTCTCTACGTATTCTGACATTCGAGACCCACGGGTGGTGTTAAACGGTGAAGCAGATTTCATTTCCTTACACCCGAGTCAAATAAATTTCTTACCTATGCCTCACGCTACATACACTCCGAGTTTTATAGTTGGCGGTGAGTTGCCTCCCACATCACTATTACTCCCTCCGTTTCCAAATTACTTGATTTGGTTTTGTCCAAATACGGATGTATCTATACTTGTTTAGTGTCTAGATACATCCGTATCTAGACAAACCCAACTCAAGTAATTTGGAACGGAGGGAGTACATAATATATATACCTAGGGTCAATGTCTTACAAAGGACATTGATGAACAAATAGTCCATGTGACCAAAATATAATGCTCGTTTTCGTTTGCACGGTATTTAATGTACGACTTTGACTACTAATATAAACAAAATTATATGAATTGAGAATTTATATATGGTACCATTATATTTGTCTTAGAAAAAAGTTTAATTTCATATACTTTAAACTATTTTTATCTAAATACAATTCATAGTCAAATTTGCAACTTGGCATGGGAAGATCCGTAGTAGATTAGCTTTCAGCCCGGAGACTCCCGAAGAGGGTTAGCAGCTCCCTAATGGTGTGCATGTCAGTGTTGCAAGGGCTTAAGAATAGTGCCACATCATATGCGAAAAACGACACCTGGTGCTTGACTCCCCATTGTTGGAGGGGTTGGAAAATTCCCTCCTGATCCCACCAGGGCATTGACCACTTCAATTACCAGCAGAAAGAACGCGAGGGACACTGGACCTCCTTGCCAGAGTCCCCTCACGTGCCAGACTGTCCTGAATGGGCTTCCATTGATCAGGATCCTAGAACTGGAGGTTCTTAATAGCATCGCCACCAAGGCACACCACCGAGGGCCGAAGCCACGAGCTACTAATTTATGACGGCCCTAATTTTTTTCTTCAAAAATCACTACTAATTTAAAATGAGTGCAAAAACAGTGAAACAAAATTGTTATTATGTCCAACTCATAAATCACAAACCTACTTTGTGATGTATATATCATAAAAATAACTACTAATTTAGGGCCATCACATCATCAATACAATGTATATCCAATAATACTAGGAAAATGAAGGAATTTTAAGTTAACATCTATAACTTATTTGAGATGAATATTAATTTTGCATAAATTTTGAATTATTTCATATATTCAAAGATTGATTTATTTTGATAGTGATATTAAGGGCCTAAAGACTATTAAGGGTCCAATCTTTATGGGAGGGGGGGCGGTGGCCTCCCTCCCCGACTTGCACTAACCTCCGCCAATGTCGGGTTCTATTTTTGCCTCGGGCCTTCGAAATTTCGGGACCGGCCCTTGACAAACTTCGAGATCTGGTCGGTGGGGAAAGAATGGCGGAACTGAAGCAGGAGCCTCAGAGTATAAATCAGTAGCAGTAGGCAGGCAAAGCAGCCGATGGGATGTAAACGGATCAGATCGGATTTTGGCTCTAACATATCTTTTGCCACATTTTTTTCTCGGATTGGGAACGAATCGGATAATGAACGGTTGCGGATTCGGTGGCGGATATATATGATCACGGATTCGGAACGGAAACGGAGCGGAAAGAAAATTAATCGGATGGGTACGCGCAATGTACATCATCAACCCACATAAGCAAAAATAATAGCTCAACAACTTAATAGCCTAACAAAGTTGTACTTCATAGTATGTACAATGACCACGCAAGTGAGTTGTTGTTCATTGACCCCCTAGCCACCGGCGGTGCATGGAAAGAGATGCGGCCGTCTTGGGAATCGGTGAGGAAGCCATTATTTTGATTGACCGGCCGTTCTGCGTCCTCCATGTGTATGACATGCGGGGCCCGCGAGGGTGAGTCTAGCTACAATAGGCCTTCGCATCAATAGGGCATGGTAGTATTTTCTCTCTCTATGTATTCTGGCATCCGGGACCCACTGGGTGTTAAATGTTGAAGCATATTTCAGTTCCTTAAACCCTAGTCGAATATATTTCTTTCCAATGCCTCAGGCTACATACGCCTCACCCATGTGGTGTTAGCGAAAATCAAGCATCTTATATTTTGGTACGGGAGGAGTACAACCATACACACATATAGGTGTACAAATCACGCAAAAAGAAATCGGATAATTAATAAACGGAAATGCTACACCTACGGATGGCTACGGACGTTTTACGCGCTGACGAGGATCAGCTCTGACGTGGAACGAAGGGAAAAAATCACGGCGCCAACGCACCTGCCGCTAATTAAGCAACTAACAAATCCACGCACCTGCCGCTAATCTAAAGACTACATCCTTGGGCAGGCCAGCCCGCTCCTCATAGCTCAGACAACCTCGGCCGTCGAAACTCATCCCAGATGCGATCCTGGCCGTCCGTTTCCTAGATGTCCCCGGTCGGCGCGCCCTTTTGTACACGCACGGAGCTACACCGTGTCGCTGCCGGTGGCCCCCAGATTTTTTCGGGACCCACCTGTCATCGACCTGGTGGCTGGAGAATTCGGTGTCTCTGCGGGCGCGGTGGCAGTGCCCGTTATTCCGACGGAGCCGCTCTGGGCAGAACGGTCATTTCGCGTCTGCGGTATATAAGCTCCACCCCACGCGTAGAAAACCCTAGCCGCCACGCCCAGCTCTTGCGACCCTGCCCCTGGCGCCCTCGCGCTCCCGCCCCGCCCCTTCTCCTCCTCCCTGCCGCCGGCCGCCGGTCTCCGCCGCCGGCCGCCTTGCCGCGCCACCACGTCACTGGAGCTGGAGCCGCCGGCGGATTCGGAGGTGGCAAGGGCGGCGGCTTTGCCGTGGGAGGCGGCAAAGATGGAGGCTTCGGTGAAGGTTTAGGCGGCGGCGGCGGTGTCGGAGGTGGCGCCGGCGGTGGTTTCGAAGGAGGCGCTGGCGGTGGTGCAGGAGGTGGCGCCGGCGGCGGCTTTGGAAGGCGGAGCTGGCACCGGTGGTGGCGGAGGATTCGGTCGAGGCGCTGGTGGCGGCGGTGGCATCGGTGGTGGCCAGTGAGGTGATTGCCAGCCCCGCCTCTGTTCCCCATTCCGAGCGCCGCAAGGCTCCACGCCCAGGTCTGTGGGGTGGGGGAGGACGACCCACAGCAGGCAGCAGCCTGTGGCCTCGCCCCTGGCCTCCACAGCCCCTTCTCCGCAGATGGCTTCCATGGATGGCTCGCTGCAGCGTGGAGCGTTCAGCCCAGGTTAGCTTCTTTCAATTTCTTCTATTTTCGTCCTCTGTTCTTTCTTCTCCTCTCTTTCTCCTTATTATTTCTGTCAATGGTTTGCATACGAGTTCAGTGTGGAGAGTTTGCATATGGGTTCAGCTACGCGTATATCTCCTTCTGTTTCTTGCTTGATTTACCTCTCAGATATGAGGTGTTCATGCTCTTCTCCTTTCTATAGCATGTTCGTCCGATCTGTGCTCAGAAGAGAAGTTGGGGACACGCTGGTTCAGGTACAAGGATGGCAATGGAGGGATGCTACTTTCTTGTTTCCTTTTCGCCTGGAGGATTATGTCATCCTCGGGTTTATTACTCTATTTTGTTGAACAAACTGTTCCATTCTTTTCCAAAGAATAAGAACTATGTTTCTGATAAAAACGCAAGGTTCTAACATGGACATAGTTTGTGTTCATATACGATATTATTGCTCCCATTACTGCTCTCCTAAGGCCCACTGCTATGCTCGCTTTAAAGGTAATCTGCAGCCTGCCCATTGTGGCCTCTTCTTACTTCCTCATAGGTCTTTGTACAAATTTGCTAGCATTTCTTATTGCTGCCATGAGATTCATAGATAACACGTGTCCTTTTGTTTGTGGTTTACATTTGTTTGTTTATTTTCCTTTTGATCAGTAAGACGAACAATAGGACAAAATGTAGCGTGAATGTGAATTAGACCACTTCCTTTGTTATTTTGCTGCTTTTATTCCAAATAGCAGAGCACAAACATAGCTGATTTGAATGTTTGAAAAAACATCAAAGAATAGGGTAGCCAGTATAAGTATTTTGACAAATCCTGAAACCTATAGACCTTAACTGTGAAACCTTTCATTATAGTACTCTATTGTGCCATTCCTACAACCATGTAATTTACTTCCACTGTAATTTCACTGTTTGAACTTGTGGCACTGATTGATTACTATACACCTTAACTGTGAAACCTTTCATTATAGTACTCTGTTATGTGCCACCTCCAATGCATATCGGTGGTTAATATGTAGTGACGAGAACTATGATCAAGTAGGTATGTTCCCGTGATTCGGCTATCCATGTTTATGGCAGTTTGTCGTAGTTCGAAAATTGAAGCTCTTTGAATCGTCTGAGGATTCGTTAAACTATACTATGTATACATCGTTTGCATCTCCATGTTGTAGGATTTCATTATACCTACTCATTTCACATACGATTTCAGATACGATCAAACTCATTCGAGTAAAATTATCCTTTAAATGATCTGTTTGAATGGTGGTAACCACGGGCAAGTAATTCAAAGAAGAAACAAACGCCGCGCGGCGAGCCGCGCCGTTCGAATCTAGTTAAGCAACAAAAGGCTGGAACTTCTGCAGAAGGTTTGCCCTTGTTCAGATCACCCACGGCGGCCGAACTGCCTAAACCGCGCCGTCGTGAACGGCCGGGCGGCCGTCGTCGCGCTGGTCACTCTGCATCTTCTTCAACCCACAACGATACCTCGCGGTCGTGCTGCCGGCTGAGCTGCTCGTCGTCGACGGATGCCCTTGTTCAGATCATCCACGGCGCTCGAGCTGCCTCAACCGCGCCATCGTGAAGGACCAGCCCGCGTCGGGCAGGTCGCTCCGCATCTTCCACAACCCACAGCAAGACCTCGTCATTGTGCCGCTGGCCGAGCTCCTCGCTTTCGACGGACGTCCACGCTATTACTCGGATCAGGCCGAGGTCATGCCTCCAATTCTAGGAAAATGTACAAGCATATTGTTTCAAGTTCAAACTCGAACGTATGTACATTATCTCACATTTGCCAATCAAGATAACAGAACACAATTTCCAATCAAAATTTCTTATTCATAATCACACCATACATTATCTCACTTATCTTTAGCAGAACAAAGCTACCAAATGCAGCATTTTGCCAATCAATTTCTCATACATTTGACACTAAAAATCCAAACAGATGGAACCAGAATCTGTTTCCAACGATAGATCCCAAGAGCTGCTACTGCTTCCAAAATCCAAACACTTTAGTCTCAGACCACCATTTGCTGGAGAGAGGGAGGTTGTCCATCTGCTTCTGAATAGGGCGAGCTCGGCAGGCCGCCGCTGACGAGTGACGACCAATAGACCAATAACGCTGCTGAGAAGGACATAGCGACGGAAGTTGACGCTTCCCTCTGCCGGCACCGCCAGCACACTGGGGAAATATTGAGCTCGCCGCTGCGCCTGTAGCGATCAGTAGCGCTTGACGAGAACGAGCTCGCCGCGCCGCCGACTACGACCAAGAGCTCGCCGCTCTGTTACCAACGATTGGGAGCTGGCACCGCCGCCTCCGGAGTGCGCCAGGTCACCACGCTGCCGCTCGCCACGCCGGCGCCCACGGGCGCTAGGTCGTCACGCCGCCGCCCAAGAGGCTGGGCACTACCGGAGCGATGGGGATTTTGTTAATTTCCTTCGCCGGTTTTTCTTTCGAGGGAGCACAACTTATCCACGTTGGCACCACGTCGCATGCCCTTGTCAGCGCGTAAGATTTCCGTGAGTTGATTCGTCCGTAGGTGTAGCATTACTGATTAATAAATGGTTAAAAAAACGTGAAAGCAGACATCAAATAAATAAAAAAGCAAGGTTGTACTCATATGTAGTACCCTCAAATTTCCTGGAAGAAAAAAACATAGTTTCATAAAACCAACATATTTTTTGTTGAAACCACAGAACGGTCCCATTAAGCGCTTCAGAAAATCCTCATGATCATGGTCCTAACTTTTTTTTTTGAAACCGAAGACAAAACCTTTGTCTTATCCATTTATTAAGCAGAAGGTGTCCGGTTTATTATCGGAAGAAACCGGGCGAAAACCATACAACAACACAACCCCACGAGGCGAAGCCCCCACAACCTTGAGCACAACCGAGCCAAGCTCCAAACACCACTCCGCAACTAGTCAGTCAGCCATCCACCCAAGCTGGAGAGAAGAAGCTGCTATGGAAGGAGCAGATACGGGACGCTCCAACGTAGATGAAAGCGACGAACCCACCAGGAGCCCCGACGACGACGACCAACACCGTGAGCAACCTTGTCGCCCACACGACACAAAGGTGGAGCACCCGCGATGTTGCAGAAAACTAACTTTTTAAGTACTCACTATATAGATACATTCACTTTTTGTCAAATTTGAGACACTTATTTTTGGACGGAGGGTGTACGTTTTTGTGTTTTTTTCGTAACGACACACGGACTCAGGTTGCTGATATGCACACACACAGTCACAGACCGACAGTTATACTACCTGACGCCCTCGTGATCCTCAGCCAAGGCATTACCGCAGCACAAACGGAATCGGGTGGCGCGAGCTCGATGACGCCCACAAACGGACGAGCCACGGAGCCAGGCCATACTTCCTCCGTGGCGAAATGCCTGCCACTCCGCCGATCACGGAATATGCGCGCGTTCCCCAAGAAACCAGATCCACCACACCGACGGCGAGTGGACCCCACGCCGTGCTCCAAAAGTGAAACACGTTGAGCATAACGGCGATGTGCGCGCCGTGACTGCCTGCCTCTGCAACGCACGGGAGGCAGTCAATGTGACCTTTATATAACACACGCGACCACGGTGGCGTTGGCAAACCACCAGCCCTAGTAGTCACGCACGCGTTCCTCTCCTACTCGTAGCGTAGGCCCCAACGCCCAGCTTTCAAAACGCACGCCGCTCGGGCCAACAGAGCACAGCAGGATGGCCGGGTACCGCCGCACCATCTCCTTCCCGACCCCGAGGGCGGCGGCCACCGCCAACGGCAAGCTGGCCGCCGCCTACCGCGTCCGCTCCGCCAGCCTCCCCTGCCGCTTCCACCCGCTCGTCCTCCAGCTCGACGACGACGTCGCCGCGCTCCGCCTCCTTCTCAGCAGCGCGCCGCAGCCATCCGCGGCCGCCACGCAGGTCGTGCGCGTGCTCACCTCCCTCTCCGACCTCCTCCACCACCCGCAGGCGCAGGAGCCCCTCCGCCGCCTGGCCACCTCCCCGCTCGCCGACCGCCTCCTCGACGACTTCCTCCGCCTCGCCGACGCGCACGGCAGCTTCCGCGAGTCCCTCGTCTCCCTCGCCGCGCTCCAGGCCGAGACGCGCGCCGCTATCCGCCGCGGGGGCGACCCGGCCCGCCTCGCGTCGGCCGCGCGCGCGCAGCGCCGTGCCGCCGGGCGCGACCTGCCCCGCCTCGCCGCCGCCGCCCGTGCCGTCGCAACCAAGGCCCCCCAGGCGCTCCCCGAGGACCTCAGCCCCGAGACGGCCGCCCTCGTCGCGGCCGTCGCCGACTCCACCGTCGCCGTGGCCTCCGCCTCCGCCGCCGTCTTCTCCGGCGTCGCATCCCTCTCCAACGCCGCCGCCGCCGCCCGCGTCGACGTCGCCTCCACGCCCTGCTGGACCACGATCACCGCCCCCTCCAGATTCGCCGCCACCAGAAATAGCCACCAGCGCGTGTGGTGGGTGGCCGACCTCGTGCGCTGGATGTCCCGCGCGAAGCGCCGGTCGGCCGGCAAGCAGAGTCGCCGCGCCAGCGAGGACGACAACGCGTCGACCTCGTCCACGGCGCAGCTCCGGCCCGAGGCCCGCGTGATGAAGCCGGAGGAGAGGGCGCGGAAGGCCGCGCTCGAGCTCCACGACAACCTGGAACGGTGCATCGCCAGCGTCGACTCCAGCGGCGAGAAGGTGTTCCGGGCTCTGGTCAACACGAGGGTCTCCTTGCTCAACATCCTCAGCCCGACATTCTGATGCCCACCGAGCAGCTCCAGTCGAAATTTGAGGAACATTTTGCGTTAGCTTTCATGTTTGGACATAATTCAGTTTGTATATAGTAGTACAAGTAAGTAGTATATTATCCCCGATCGAGATGCAGCTTGTGCGTGCGTGCGTTCACCTGCGTCTTTCGAAAGATTTGGAACCTGGTGTTACAAATTGCAAAATCTTCATTGTTTTGGCCGTGTTCTTGACAGCAACCACCTGGAATTGCAAATTGGGAAATCTCCATTCTTTTTGGCCCGGTTCTTGACAGGAACCCCTGGAATTCAGATGCCGCACATTCCTTGACAAAAATCCACGTTCTCTACATTGCCCGGAGAACTTGCTAGATTGAGCGGAAATTTGGCTTTTGTGATCGAAAACAGAATATGCTAGCCTGGGGAGCTCTTGGATCAAATCCACCGCCCAGATTCAGGCCGGCGAGCGTTGAAGCTTTGTCTTGATCCAAAAAAAAGCGTTAGAAAATTGGATTATGTGGATGCAAATTGAGTATGTGGATGCCTGCACCTGAGTCCAGGTCTCCAGCCTGAGACCAACAAAAAGCTCGTCTTTTCTGACCCCAAAGTCGTCAGCTAGGTAGGTGAACTGAACCTCGAGATCCCGTTTGATCGATCGCCGGCCGGTACCTGAAACGCCATGAACTTTAGCATCGCTCTGCAGTACCAGCATATTTCCTTTGAGAGGAAAGCGAGACGGTAACATCTGCAGTAACAGAAACTGCTTAACCAACAGTACCTTTCGTGTTCCCTCTGTCGCCAACACGTTACCGTCACCATTGGCTTATAAGTAATCATCACAGTTACGGTTCGAGGACGTAGCCCTCTCAAACTGAAGTCGCGTGAGAAAGTCACGTGCTGTCGGGTCCAGCTCGTGCCATCTGCCGGGGACATGCCCAATAACCAACCGGTGGCTCGTCTAGCTGGGCATCTTTGCTGTGCAGGTAGCGGGCTTCGAATCGCCAGCTCCGATCCACGGTGCTGCACTTGAGCACGCATAATGCGTTGGGTGCGGATGCCCGCCCTGCCCCTAAATTCAGAAACACTCTTCACCCATGCCGTCAGAAATATCGTGTGAGAGCGTCATGTGGTAACCTGGAACCGCTCTTCTCGGCAAAAACAATAGGATAAACTGCTGGAAGCAACACAACAGATATGCCGTTCCTTTCCTGGCTACGGCCGGCCGGAGACAGCACATCCTTCACGCCGGCACGACGTTGTTGCTTGAAGGTTTCAGTACGAAGTAGTCACGCGAACCATGGCGCCGGCCGGCATCGCGGGTGCCGAGCGAGCTAACCGGGGTCGTCGTCGCCGTCGGTCGCAGCTGCGACACGGTTTCGCACGAAGCCAGCATCGGTCGCGCCCGCACGTTACATGACCAGCAAGGGCTCGCCATTAATGGCCCCTGACATTGTACTTGTACAGCTGATCGAACAGCCACATGCGGGAGGAAGACGGTTTCAGTTTCTTCTTTGTTTAAAGCAGAACGCAGCTGAGGAATGAGGATAGAGAGATGCCCGCCCGTCGCCCTGGCAAATACAGTATGAAACGGGAGAGAGCAGTGTTAGTGTCTGGTTGGTTCCCGACCCGCTGGGGCCTGCACGTGAGCCCGTTCTATTAGCACGTTGCAGGAGGAAGCCAGGGTTCTCGTCTCATCGCACCGGATTTCTCATGGCCTCTGCTCTTCTTGTCCCGTGTCGCCCGGTAGATTGAGATGTCGTTCCCACTTACAACAACAAAACATGTCGTACTTGCCATTTCCACGAACACTTACGAGCTTCACTCTTTCAACAATTCAGAACTAAGTATGACCAATTTATCAACATCTGCCCAAACAAGATAGACCTACAATGTTCTCCACATTATTGGCATGTCCTTATGCACACTGTTAGTCTTGTCAGTAATTGATGTTTATGTCTTATGTTCCTCAAAAATATTTTAGCTGCAACCTTATATATCTCATTTATGTTGGCTAATTGCCAATGCATTTTAGTTAGGGCTATGTTATTGTTCTTATTCAAGCTGACCTTGTATAGAAAAACTATGTAGTAAACTTGTGTTCAGAAACATGTTGTTACATGTTATAAATTACTATAGTCGAATAACTCCAATTTGCACGGATGTTATAGACTGCAGCGTGTATGCAACGATATCCAAAAGGTTCACATCCACAGATTTATCCAAAAGTTTCACATTCATAGCCATCCTCCTCGAGTGTGAGTGAGTTTGTGACTGATGATGAAGCCATGCTTAAGGTTTGTTTCATTAACTTTTGGTATCTCGCTAAAGTTAGTTACATTAGTCGATTGCAAATATAGTGAATATCAGCCTATGACGTATCAAGCACCTCATTTCCTGAAAGAGACCAGATTTTAGCATACAAACTTACGAGAGTAATAGGCGGCGGAGAAACGCCTAACGCGACATGCTGGTAGTGCTCAGCTATGGCCAGTATTCTTAGCACCACTGTTCAAGATATCTTCCGATATTCCGATAAATCGGCCGATTTATCGCTTCTCGGTGTCCGACCGATAAGATAAATCCGCCGATAAATCCGCCGATATGCCGATAAATCGGCTGATATGCCGATAAACATGCCGATTTACCCCTTATCTTAGATCAACCGATAAGTTCCCGATAAGCGATATCCCCAATATTGCTTAGCACACGATGACGAATCCTGAGCATAGACATTTGCTTGGACTGATGCAGAGATACTGGGTTTGCGGCTCAACATTCCTGATGAAAAAATCATCCGTGAAACCTTCCCTTGAGCAAGTGCTCATTTTATTGTCTTCTGATACACGGCAACCCACTTCACATCATTGCAGTAGTCTTTTATATGCCCATGGCCATATGGTCATTTCAGACTAGTGCGAATATTTATATTAAATTTGTATACTTATTTTTAGCATGCGACTGTCTTAACAAGTTTATTTTATATTTGTTATTTGACATTATTAAACACATAAACTGTTAAATATTAATTGTTGCATTTTTTACATAGTTGGAAAAATTACATTTTCATTATGCTAGTTTTGAATTATATTTAATAGCATAGTTTTATGTATCAATTAATTTCTGATAAATGGCAAGAAACCATATAGTGTACCCATGTTTATGGAAGATATATTTAACACATTTGGTCTAACAAATATCTTAATAGATGGTTTTAGTGTATGATTACATAAGCATACTTATAGACACTTGAGTATAGATGGAATGTTAGCACGATTCTTTACATCTATTTTTATGTTCAAATATATTTGCAACTTACAGTTGGAACATTAACGCGATGAGCCGATGACAATGTGTGCAAGATGTGTATTTTGCATTATTATCGCTAATAGTAATCGCCGATGAATAAATAATTAAATTGATATACTTCTTTCACCTATATATAATTTGATTGTTTTATATGCCCGTATTCAATCATATAAGTGCAGGTTTCTAAACATCGAAATATAGTTGAAACATATTCAGTTCGTAAAAATATAGTACTTCCACCATAACGCAACTATTAACCTAATTCTAGTTGACACTATAGTTCTAATAGTTCAAAAAACGTGTTCATGTGAAAAATAAAAATTGTTAAAGGTTTAATAGTTACTTAGTTGTTCAAAAAATGTTCACGTATTACACAATAAAAATTCATAAGAATTTTTGAAAAATAATCGCGTGGTTTAAAATACTCCCTCCGATCCGTTTATGTGCCATGGAATTTTAACTGTGCATGTACAAATCGTATATATAACTAGAGGTATACCCCGCGCATTGCAGCGGGCATCTCTTGAAAATTATATTGTGAATGAAATTGTATAAGATGTATCATACATGAAGTTGTCTATGGACATGTAAGATTCTATCTGCTTCAACAACTGCGAGGCTAAATTTTGACATGAAATGTTTGTGTGTTTGACAAATTGAATTTGATGTTGTATATAAATTGGTTAAAATGTAGATAAGATGAATTAATGGGCTGAAGAGACCGATAATGTCGATAGATTGCTTGAAGATATGCCATGCATGTTCCACGTAAAGTTTTTGAAAAATTGCTAAATGGTTACAAATAAAAGAGCACTTAATAGTTACATGTGTTTTCATAATGAAAAAATATGCGGAAATTCGCTTTGTTCGTTGAATCGAATAAGAACTAAAATAATTGTGGTTTTAAAAAGGATGATGTGAATTATTAAATTGCTAAAATAGCGTATGATGTTGATAGGTTACATGGAGAGATAGTCAAACGATGATGTGAAAAATTGGGTGGTTAAAATAAATGTTAATGGGATGAGGTGGATACTTGAATGGTTAGTAAGATGGATGAGGTGGACAATTGGTTGGTTGGAAAGATGGATGATGTGGATAGCTTGCATGTTGAGTTAGAAAAATAATTAATGCACTTAGTGGGGTTTTACTTTATAATAAATATAGACTTGCGACACTTAAATAGGATCAGAGGGAGTAACTGTTCATGAGGTCCAAAAGATGTTTACCTATTACACAATAAAAGAACATTTACTTTTTTAGAAGTAGAAAGGAAACAGAAACAAAGAACAAAAAATAAAGATAGTAATATAAATATTATAATAAATAAATGATAAAATAAAACGAAACTGGAAAAGTAAAAGACCAAAGAAAACGAAGCAGGAAAAGTAAAGCAGAATAGGAAAACGAAACCAAAATAAAACACATAGCGAAAAAAACAGAAGGCCGCTACAAGAGCCGGCCCAATATGAGCTCACCTACAGGCGTTGACTCGCTAAAACGGAGTAGGCCTCTTAGGGAGAGGCTTCCACTGCTGTGTGATGCTCCACCATATCTGGGTTGCTATCCGGCCTGCTATTCTTCTGCTGAACTGACTGATGGGCTCGAACTTTCGCAACTTCTAAAGCTACGTTTGGTCCATTCTGTTGGGTCCTTAAATTCAACCGTCGAGTTTCAAACTAATCCACTCACTCTAACACAAAAATATCTACTCACACTCTCCTGAAAAATACTCCACTCACTTTCTCCTGAGTAAAGAAGATCCAGCAATTTCACTATGCGCGTAGATCTTTCATAAAAGTGGTCGTTGAAGAATCTTCAATATGGTAATCTAGGGGATCCAATGCAAAAGGTATTTCCACCTTTCGACATTCCCAATTTGCCAATTGCTAGCCTATTCGAGTGATGATTCACTGGATCAATACACAGCAGGGCCACCCCTCGACAGCCACCGATCAATGCGCCCATGATTACAAACCGAAACAAACCAGAGTGGCCGTTATTGGTGACACTCTTACGGCCAAACCCACCGTCTTCCTGATGATCAATGCGCCCATGATTACAGTTCTTCTCTCCTGATGATTGTGAAGGACTGAAGGTTCGTGGTACACATCATTTCTGCCGTGGCCCAAACTACTGCTCTCGGCTCTCATTCTTGCTTTGGTTTTCAGTCATTCAGAGGATCTTTGATAGCCTTTTCAGGCACCAAATCACAAACCAGGGGATGGACGCATGCACCCATGATGACTGGTGATTGTGAGCACACAAGATGGAAAGAAAGAAAGAACAATACGGGCCGAATTCCACTAAGGAAGTTTTAATTTGATCGACAAGAGAAATCATAGTGCTATACCTCAGTATATGTCGGTGCCAATTCAGTGATACTGTGCACACTGCACCATTTTTAGCAGGACCTATTTGCAGTGACAGCCTCTCCACATGTTAATTGCCGGCTGTCCTGGCAACCTGGTTGGCGGTGCCACATGTTTGTCCGGTGCTGTCGTTGTCGTTTGGTACGGGACCATGGGAGGGAAGTTCTGGTTTTGGAGTGTGAGGACTGCTTACATGCCTTTTTTTTTTTTGCGTAGTCTCAAATGCCTGCTTACAGACGAAACCAATGGTTTTGTAGGACGTAATACTGCTCATGAACACGCACAGATGCACCAGAAACGTAGAGCTCCACATCTACCTATATTTGGGCAATTATATCTGAAGTAGAGTCTGGCTTCCAGGTTTCAGTGCTCGCTCTATTTAAAAAAATCATATTTATAAGTTTGATTTTTTTTAAAAAAAATATTGCATGTTGTCAACGACGTATCCCACAAATTTGCAAAATCTTGATTTGAAATACTCTCTGTTCTGGGGTACACAAAGATGACAAATTTATGGATCTAAATGTACACACTTTTAAATCTCCAAAGTATATAAGATTTTTTTTCATTTTTGTGTAGCTCGGTACAAAAAGTATTTCAAATCAAGATATTACATGTTTGTGGGATACAACATTGATAACATAAAGGATTTTGTCGGATTTTTCTAAAACATAGAAATATGATTCTTGATTTTTTTATGTACAGGGAGCACTGAAACACGGGAGTCAAAATGACTTTCGAATTGTCGATCTACCGGTACACTAAGGGTGTGTTTGGTAGCCCGGCTGTCCTCGTAAAATCTCCTCCCACCCTTTTTTTTCCTGTTTTGTAGCCTGTGTCGTGCGTCTGCGCCCCTGCCCACCTCGCCCTGAAATGCCTCTCAGCCCTGCCGAGGAGAGAAGTCAGATCGAGCTTCTCAACTCAGCCGGGTAGAGCTCATATGGAAAATCCCACGCGTGGGCCTACCCGAGTTGTGCGCTGCCCACCCCTGGCCGAAAACCCCTCCCATTTCCCCCCGTCTCTCTCTCTCTCTCGCCCAACCCCTAGTCGCCCCGCCCAGCGCCGCCCCTGAGCCTAGCGCCGCCGCCTTGCATCCACGGAGGAGCCCAGCTCCGGAGACGAGCACCACCACCGCCTCCCGACGTTCCTTCTCCGACACCGAGCTCGGCGACTTCCGACGGGGACGGAGGTGGGCAATGGTGGCATGGACCTGATTGTGTTCTATTATTCTGTCTAGGGATCTGACTGCTTTTGATAAATGTCTGGCATGGCTCAACTCAGCACAGCTTACCACATACGGGCTACCAAACACAACAATTAACACACGTGTACCTAGTCAGCATAGATAGAGTATGCATGTAGGAGATGAGAAAGCCCATATGGGTTACCAAACACGCCCTAAATCCAAAACAGTACCGGTGCACTAAACATGCACACACACACAAGATATAACCCCCCCCCCCCCCCCCCTCATTCAATTTTCCTTTCTTTTGCATTTTCAGCCATGGCCCGACAGCAGTTCAAGGTTTGGTGAGCTGCGTGCATGCATGGGAATATTCTACTTTTGCACCACTTTTACAACATCCTAAATACGGAAGGGGAAGAGGGGCGCAAAGCCAAAAAAAGATTTTAAAGCGAGGCAATCCGCAGCGAAAGCATAAGACTAGTTATAGTGGGAGGAATATTGCTAGTACTTCAATACCACGTAGGCAAAAAAGATGATGTGCCAAGTAATTAATGAGAAGAGAGGAGGTTGGAGTAACATAGCTAGTTACCGGAACATCACACACCCAAGGCAAAATGAGTATACAACCTAATAAATGCTATCATGCATGACACCACAAATAAGTTATTACCCACTATAAAGATAGTAACAATAGGTAGTAACATAAATATGTTACCACTTAATGTTACTCCCCACTATGACTAGTCTAATATTCAAGTCGTATCGAGAGCAAGGCAGCAAAGCGTAGCACGTGGCCTGCACGAACAGACTTTAATTTCATACCAGATTTGACCAACTATGGTTTGCTACCCCTTTATTATGCCATGAGTATGCATCTTTATTAAGGTGAACATAAAAGGTTGTTTCGGGGTCCTGAAACATCGTACGAGTGGACCATCAGAGATTTTGAATTATGGTGCATTCTGGCCACAACGCAGATCCATTCATCCCTACATATACAGGGCATCCAATTATATGACTTTGCACTTACGATTGAGGAAAACCTCGCATAAATATTTTGAACATCAGAGGTCGTGCGTTCAGCAAGTTTGACTTCTTGCAATTGAAGAGAAAAGAATGGCTATAAACATAGAGTGGTTTCGCATTTCCCAAGCTAAACAATGCATAAAGTAGAGTAGTCGCTAACCATGAAGCGATTTTTTAAATCCGTGCAGTTATTACAATGGCTAATTAGTCAAGTCAACCATGAGTAACGGAATTGATTATAGAAATATGAGTATAAGGCATTGGACCGGAAAACACTTTTTGCTCCCGACCTCCATTGCTCCTCTGTTAAAAAAATTCAAAAATCATATTTTAAAGTTTAAAAAAATATGAAAAAATTCATGCATGTTGGTAATGATGTATCCCATAAACGTGCAATTTTTTTATTTGAAATACTTTATATTCTGGGCTACATAAAAATAACAAATCGTGTATATGTTAGAGATTTGAAAGTATGTACATTTAGATTCACATATTTGTCATTTTTGTATAGGACAGAATATAAATAATTTCAAACCGATATTTTACAAATTTGTGGGACATATCATTGACAACACGCAAGATTTTTTACTGAATTTTTTGAAACTTAGAAATATGATTTTATTTTTATTTTTTGTAACTAGAGGGATCAGTGGAGAGAGCAAGAAATCTCTACTGGCATTGGACCTACTTTTTTACAACACATATTAAAATGAGTGAATATATGTTCAATATAAATCTAGATACATTTGAATCAAGAAAATTGAAATGGTAGGTCGAGTGCATTATAAGAGTATTAGTGAACGGAGGGAGTATCTAGACTAATAAATAGATTAATCATGAATCAACAACGATTAATTACACTTTCTATAAAATAGAACTGTATTTTATTTTCTTACCGTTTCATAATTATGAGAAAGAAAAGCAATATTAAGTCTAGTCAATTTCAATAATCACGGGTTCTAGACCCAAAAAAAAAACATGAACATTTCGTGTTTGGTAGTAGTACGTGCAGAGTTATGTACTCTATATATATACTACTGCGATCTGAATATCACCAAGTGGCTGCTCCAACTTACAGAGGGCATTTTTGTTTCAGAAAACTTACAGAGGGCATTTTGGTTGGACAGGTACGGTACGTACAGGCCCCATGTGTTATTCTTTTGCAGATTGGTGATCCAAAATTAACCCCTAGGACGCATCACCACACCACGATCATGGTAGGGTCTTGAGCCACATGACAGAAGACCCATATATGCCTCCGCAGAGTAATCATGTTTTGCTGCGAATTAGGTGGTTCATGGGGCCTCTAATTCGCGAGTGGGGTGTCATAATTAAACATCACCGGCCTGACAGATCCATATCGCGCTCGTCAGCATTTGTTCCAGAACATGATGAATTGGCATTATGATTTAGTAACGCTAAGTACGAATTCAGTACTTCAGTAGAAGGTACTCTCTCCGTATTAAAATATAAGACTCTCTACATATCTAGTACACACATGTATCTAGACATGCTTTAGAACTAGAAAGTTTTATATTTTGATACGGAGGAGTACTACCAAGTATACTAGGCTTCCATTCCATGTCCTGCGAAGCATTTCAAATTGCATAGCCTAACTGTTACCTGGACTCGAGTATTCGCAGTTGAATACTCGGTTAATTAGGAGGTGGATTAGATCATGTTTTTCTAGCCCATCTGACTGATGGCCAGCATGATGCTGCCGTCAACAAATACAATACTGGGGGCACCATTCTGCACGGACTATGATAGTTCTATTTGCAATCACGTGAATCGCTCTACCACAGCTCGATCTGAACAGTAGGATTAGGCATTTCCAATCCCGCTTCTTACGCTATGTGGCTGTAAATCTGACACCGTTGGTTGGTACCACTCTATAGAACAAAGCGGCAACGGGATGGAAAGCTGCTGGATGAAACGAAAGTGATTCCTACGAACGAACGAACGGGAATCCGTAGGTACGTCGCCTTCTTTTCGCCCGCCGCCGCTTGGGCTCACGTGGGTTTCTTGTCTCCACCGTGTACAACTAATCGATCGTGGATGAGTGTGAGTCTCGAGCTTTCTGTCACTCTTTCGCAGTACGAGTAGTACACTACACTACACTGGGCGCCATTGCTGAGCTGCTCAGCATCATCAGTGGACCGACCAAAAGCACGGCCTAGCTCCTTATCCGGTGCTTAACTACGGCAATCAGGAGCTAGCCAAGCCAGCTAGTACTAGAGGTTGGCTAACTACGTAGTAGTACGTGCACTTCCTTTTGGTTCCCATCCCAAACTGTCGGCAAATGAGGTTTCCTGTGCAGTAGAAGAAATCGTCCCAATATAAAACGCAGGACAGGGTACATCACTATCAGTACATGCCTGATGAATGAGATGGAACACCGGAGTGGTGCGTTGATTGTGTGATTGAACAGGGCGATGGAACTGTGGCAGTGCCGCTGTAGGGAGAAGGGCAGGAGCCTCAAATGAGCAGTGCAGGCACACGGCTATGGCAACTGAACAGTGCAGGTACACGGCTAGAGGCCTAGAGCTAGGGGAAATGCGGATACCCCACTTCCGAGTTTCCAAAAATCGCGAAAAAAATCATGGACATGGCTTATGTCGAATCTTTGACACCCACAAAATTTAATCTAAAAATATGAACATATGTGACCTATGCAAAAAAGAAAAATGAAAATTTGAATAGTGTCACTACTATTGAAACTTTCATTTGTCTTTTTTGCACAGGCCACATATGTTCATATTTTTGGATGAAATTTTGTGAGAGTCGAAGGTTCAACATAACCCATGTCCATGATTTTTTCACGATTTTTAGACACTCGGAAGTGGGGTATCCGAAAACTAGTTGCGGATAATGCCCTCTCGAGAGCTAGTCGTAGCATTGAAAGAAAGTCACGAGGGCGTACGTAGAGGGATGATGAATGCCGGGTGCCAGTAGTGGTTGCATGGAGTTGAAGACATGGTGGCAGAGGTCGCCGGCCCCATGCATGGCGAGACATGCCCACAGGTAAAAGGAAGCGAAAGAAACCGTGCAGGGGTCGGAGGCCCCAGGAGTAAATTCTCCCTGCAGCCCCCGCAGAGTTGCATTGAGATATTGTCGCCACGCCCTCGTCATCAGAGATTTTTGCCGTGATACACAAGGGATTTGGACCGGTCCACGTCCCGCTTTGAAGCTGGGATGCATCAATGTGGAGATGAAAGGTTAAAAGATGGATAAACGAGGACGCCAAGATTAAAAGCGGGGAGTTTGCATCGATTGCATTGCTCGGGCATTTCCTCAGACGGATCGCCGTTGATTGACGGAGCATTCTACATTGTCTTTTGATCTTTTTTCACGATATGGTTTGTGAACATGAACAGCTTGTTCTCGGAAGTACAGTAAACTATCCCCGGTATGCCGAAAACACTATATATAGTATCCAGAAACCGTGTTAGCTAGAATAGCAGAAGAAGTGGTTGCACAAACGTGTGATGTTTTCTGGTCTGCTCCCGCACCGTGCGAGTGTCTACTGTTCCAGCCGTCCCTCCCTTTGCAGTCGTAATTTATGTACGGCGCAATAGGCCGGTAGCGCAGCAATGTCGAGCCGGAGCAGTGCACGTCAACGTACCAGTAATGTTGAAAGCATAGTTATGTTTGTTGACGTAACAAGACGGAGAATTTACTACAGTACACCTGAAACTAGTCTACACTGTACTAATTCGGCGACATGATCCGTGGCCGGCCTCACTTCCCGGTCCAAATTCAATGCTGCTCCGTTGGGATGGGCGCACGCGCATCAAAGACCTCAAAACTTCTCTGAAGAAGAGCGGCGTCCCACGGTTGAATATAACTAGTGGAATTTGGCGCGACGGCACGCAGTGCCTTTTAAGAGGAATTTTAGAATTAAAATCAAGTCATGTAAGTATGCACTATATCGCTGTTTTTGTTGATCAAGATGCAGACTTTATGGAATTTTGGCTGATTTCAGCGTGCGTGTAGAGGTGAATAAAGACGGCAGCTCGAAATATTAATTTTGTCGTTAGGTACGAAATGCATGTTTAATTTCTGAATAAACGTGTTTGCTTGCTTCTGAGTGGGAGAATGTTGGAAAGTCCGAACATTTTGTTTGGAGCAGCACGTTTAAAATATTTTTGCATTTTGTGATAGTGCCTAATTTGAACATTTTTATGAAATTTGTGGGAACAATTGGAATAAGTGGCTGCCTTCTATTCGTCGGGGGAGGCTTGCAACAACGGCGGTCCGCGTCGGCGCTGGTGGCGGCTCCGTCCGAGAGCCTAATTGCAAACGATGCATTTATTTAATTTAACTTCATAATTAGAGAAAATGCGTTTAGATTATCTCCAAGTATTTACCAAATTGAAATGTTGAAATATGTTTGTATTTTGTCATAAATAGTAAGCATTTATCGTTCTGAGCATTTTGATATATTATTCATATTTTTCTGATGGACAGACTTAAAGTTGTTGATTTTACAACATTAATCATTTTCGGGAAATTGTTTAAACAAAAGAGTCTTATACAAAAATGTTTTATTCCGGAGGACTGAGTTATATTTTTTGGAAAGTGCGAGGACTGTACTGCAAGAAAGATGAGTCCGTAGGACGGAGGCACATTTTTTTGGAAAGTGTGAGGACTTTGTTGCAAGAAAACGGCGGCCGGAGGACCGAGGTAATTTTTTTTGGAAAGTGTGAGGACTTTACTGCAAGTATGTGGCGTCCGTAGGACCGAGTCACATTTTTTAGAAAGCGCGAGGACTTTATTGCAAGCAAGCGGCGTCCGGAAGACCAAGTCACATTTTTTGGAATGTGCGAGGATTTTAATGCAAGAAAGCGGCGCGCACCACGAAAGTTATTTGGAAGGGTGGTATATATCTACTCGTGAAAGGAAAATTCAAGCGGATGTCTGAGTGCGACGAATTTGACGAAATGTGTCAAATATTTTTGCGAATTTGGATCCAAAATTAAGGAGGTAGAGTTGACGGGGGCGCGTTGAGAGAGTGCTGAAGCGGTTCGCTTTGGTATATGTATCTGGATCCAAATACCCAGAATTCAAAATTTTGGAATCTGTCAGAATTTGTCTTTTTTCACAGACTAAAATACAACGAATCTAAAGATTAGAGAGAAATGGGTATATGTCCGTCAAAATAAGAAGGTTAAAACACGAAAGTTGTTTGGAAGGGTGGTATACATCTACTCGTGAAAGGAAAATTCAGCGGTTCGCTTTGGTATATGTATCTGGATCCAAATACCCAGAATTCAAAATTTTGGAATCTGTCAGAATTTGTCTTTTTTCACAGCCTAAAATACAACGAATCTAAAGATTAGAGAGAAATGGGTATATGTCCGTCAAAATAAGAAGGTTAAAACACGAAAATTGTTTGGAAGGGTGGTATACATCTACTCGTGAAAGGAAAATTCAAACGGATGGCTGAGTGCGACGAATTGGACAAATTTTGTCAAATGTTCGTGCGAATCTGGATCCGAAATTAAGGAGCTAGACTCGACCAAACTCGAAACCGATCACGGGAATGGAACCTACTCGTCGACGCGCATATATTTCGTGTACATATTATAATAGAAATGGGCTGTTTTGTCAAAAAAAAAAAACTGCGCACATTGTACACGCTACAGTGCGACGCTACAGTGTCAGGAGTGCTGAGAGCGCGTGGAATCGGTGCTCCTTAATATAGTTAGTGATGCCTCCATGCTACAGGCACCACAGTTCACAATAGCACAGTGCGTGCTCACGCTCCTTGCCAAAATAAAAGCGGCAGGCAGGCAGATCTATTGATTTGCGTGCGTGAAAAAATGAAACGAAGGCACTCTCCGCCTCAGGGGTGTTTGTTTCAGCTTTTCGTGGCTTTCCATAGAAAAAAGCCAACAACTCCTCTCTCCCCGCGCGCTAGGGTTCCCGTCCGCCGGCGGCGGCACTGCCCTGGCCCAGGCCCCACACGGCGGCGGCGCGCGCCCTCCTCGAGCCCCCTTCCCGTCCTTTTCTTGTCCTCCCCCGTCGCCGCCGTCGGCAGTGGCCGCCGGGCACGGCCCGCGCGGCGCCGGCGGCGCCGGCCTGTCCCTCCCCACGCCTGGATGGGTGGAGGCGTGGCTCTGCCTCTCTGGCGTCGGTGGTCCTCGGCGGGCGGCGGCTCGGTTTTCGCCAGGAGGCGGTGTGGCGGCGGTGAGCTTCGGTGGCGCGGCTACTCTTGTTCTTCTCGGCTGCCGGAGGTGAGCGCAGCGGCGGCGCCGCCAGTTGGTGGTGCGGGTGGCTAGGGTTCCGCCGGGGCCTTGCAGGCCCAGATCTGGGCCCTTTTGGGCCCGATCTGGGTCAGTGTGGGCCCAAACTCGACCCGGCTACCCGGTTTGACTGAGGTTCGATGCTTGTGACGGAGTGGCGGCGACAACAACACGTCTTCTGCAGCGTGACGCCGGGAGCTTCGCGGACCCTTTTTGGGTCCGACCGGGCCTTTGGTGCCGATCTTGAGTGTAGGAGCGGCGTCGGCCTACGTGCACCAGCGTGGTGGCGGAGACCTCACGGACCCTTTCAGGGACCGGCCGGGCTTGCCCAGCCTGGTGTGTCTCTGCTACAGCGTCCGGTCGGCACCCGCCGATGGCGGTGGAGGTAGTCCTCCAGGTGGCTGTGCTGCAGCCGCCCTCCGGCTCCAACGTGGCTTGGTGTGCTCCTGCGTGCTGCGTCCGGTCGGTTACCGTCTATGGCGGTGGAGGTCGATCCCTCCCACGTGGTTGTGGTACTGCAGCTCTGTCTATGGCGGGTCTTTCTCGGTTCGACCGGTCGTGCTGCGCTTAACTGGTGATACGACAATGGTGACCTCAATTTCGTGGTGGCGTTTGTTGGTGGGTGGCAAGATGGGTGGAGCACGTCGGATTGTCCAGGGATGTGGTTTTTTGGAGGTCGGGAGAAATCCTTGTCATTTGACACCGACGCGGTGATGCTTGTGAGTGTCGCTGTTCCTTCCTGAAGGGCGTCGGGTGTACCTCTTTTCCACTACCTGTAGCGTACCGGGGGAAACCCTATGACTAGTCCGGACAGCAGCAGCGTCTCGCTGTTTTCCTTCTTGGAGGTGTTGTTTGGTACGCGACGTTTCAGTGTGCTAGGATAGTGGTGCGACTTTGCCGGAGAGAGCGCAGCGGTTGCGGGTCGCCTTTGTTTTCGTTGATCCGCCAATGTCGGCTTTCTTTTCTTTTCTTTTTCTCTTTCTTTTCTTTTGGGCGTGACTGTGCTGTATTGCCCCAGCAGTGGCCTCAAAACTTGTATCGGGTGGTTGCTATTATTATAGCGGGGCGGAAGCCTATTTTTTCAAAAGCCAACAAAGCCAGCCAAACAGCCTAGCTTCGCTACTGGCTTTGCCAAAGCCAGCCTCGCGATTGCACTACAGAGAGAAAGCACCCCGAGAGGTGCTTCCCCGTGGCTTTCCGCAAAGTGGGGCGAATCGTTTTGTAAAAGGGACATGTCGTTCGAAAGAATTACAACCAATGCCACCGCCTAGTCTTTCCCCAGCCTAACCCCGACCCCGTCCCTGACTCGCTCGCATTTTCCCCATGCTCGCTCGACCCCGACCCCAACCTATCTCGCGAGCTAGGGTTACTCCTCCCGCCGGCGCCACCAGCTCGCAGCACCCCTCCCGCCGGCGAGCGGCGCGTCCCCGACAGCCAACGTCCTCCCCGACTCTAGATCTCCTCCCTCTGCCGCCGTGCCCCGTTCCACGCCGCCCGACCCTTCGCTGCAGCTTCCCGCCGCCGGACCCCCTGTTGTCCTCGCCGTCCCCGACCCCAAGCTTCTCCCCGCCGTCCTCGTCCGCCACAGGATCCCCAACTCACCTCCAACGGAGCATCGAAAAGTATCCAGTCGAATTCTCCAACGGAGCATCGAAAAGTATCCAGTCGAATTCCCGACCCCTCCTGGTGGTAATATTCTCTATGATTATTCACATGACTTTAGTGCACATGCATTGCTATTTTGTTTGATTCTGATTATCCACATTTCCTTTTATGCCCAGATACGTACTACCTTGTTGATTCAGGTTATCCAAATAGGAAGGGATTCCTAGCTCCTTTTAAGAACAACACGTACCATATACCAGATTTTCGCCGAGAAGGGCGACCAACAAAAAGGGAAGAGCTTTTCAACTATCTACATTCATCTCTTCGGAATGCTATTGAGCGCGTTTTTTGTATCTTGAAAAACAAATGGCGCATATTGAAGTATATTCCTTCTGACGAACTGGATACACATAAAAGAATTATCCTAGCTTGCATTGCACTTCACAATTTCATTAGGGACTCACAGTTGCGTGACAAACAGTTTGATCGATGTGATAAAGATGAGAATTACGTCCCTAAGGTCCAAAGGCAGTCAACAACACTATCCGGTGACACTGCCCCGAGTGGAACAAACACCGATGACATGAAAGCAAGGCGTGAACGCATTGCTACCGCAGTGTTCAATGCGAGAAGAAGATGATCTACTCGTGCTAGCTAGTTATTATGTGTAACGTCATTGACATGTAGTTTAGATTAATATATATTATTTATGGACAATATCCTATTTGTGTAATGGTACGATATGTATTTTGGACAAATCTATATCCTATTAATTATTTATTCTGTTTAATGTTATGTATTATGGTATTTTATAGGGACAGATACGATTATACACTTCAATCGGTAATTTACATGTACTCGGAACTCTGAGAGTATTTCAGACAAATCCTCAACACACAGTTAGACAGCTAGCCAAGTCGCCAAACAGTGACATTCAGAAAAGCAGCTTTTCCTGCACATCAGCTTTCCCTGCACAGCCACAGCCAGCCAGCCACAGGCCAAACAAACACACCCTCAGTTTCGCGAGAGGCGGCAGGAGATGCATGCTATAGCGGGTGTGCGCCCCGGCCGGCCGGCACGCGCCATCCAGTTTACACCTGGTTGATCCCAAGCAGGACACGCATCCGTCGTCAACGCGCACTTGCACTGTTGCACAGGCATCCACCACCCGAACCCAAGATTACCAAGAGCAGGGAGCACATGATCTGTTCACCCTCAAAAAAATCCACACCCGCGTCCCTCCTAGGGGGCTGCGCAGGTGAAACCCTAGCCTCCGCCACCCCTACACCACCTCTCCTCCAACTCTCCAACTCCAACCGAGGAAGCCGGCCGGCGAGCAAAGCCACTCCAGGCGGATAGAGGACGGCGTTATCGTGTCCTCGTATGGTCCCACTGCAGAGATCTCTGGCCTATATCAAAGAAGCAGCTCTGAATGATGGCTGCGCGCGCGTCGCGGAACATAGAAGCAGCTCTGAATGATGGTTGCACGCGTGGCGGAACATGAAATTTCGAGCAGCAACAACAGCTCTGGGATGGGGGTGACCGGCTAGCTGCCGGCGATGTCCTGGAGGGAGTAGTCGTGGCAGCCTCGTCTTTTTGGACCTGTTGCGGCTTGCGACGAGCAGGTAGTGTCCCGGAGGTTGTTGTTGCGTGGCAGCGCAGTAGCGAGTCGTCGGTCAAGCGGCATTGAGCTGGCCGCTTTCGTCTCTCTGCAACGTCAGCCTATGATGGGTGCAAGAGTTTGGCCCTAGATGCGGCGACCCTGGTCTTTCGATGGTGGTGTCATGTTTCATGCACTAACCAACACAATAAAAAGTCGGTGTCATGTTTCATGCACTAGCTAACACAACCAAAAGTTTGAACTGATATATAGAAAGGGGTCTGGCTATATATTCTCCCTCATGTATATGTTGGACAAACGGGAAGAGGTTAGACTAGCGCTGGAATTAAAACGCGAAACTAGCGAGTTAAACGAAAACTCGCTACTAAGCTCGACTCGACTCGAACTTGGAACCAAACGAGCCGAGCCGAGTTTCCAAATTTTTTACTAAACGAGTTCGAGCTTTTCTAGTCGAGTTATCGAGTAACTCGGTAACCTCATTTAGCTCGCTAAAAAACAGAAATTACAACGGGAAGAGGTTAGAGTAGGGCTAGAATTAAAACGCGAAACTCGCGAGTTAAAAACAAAAATCACAGTGAACGTTCATGTCTAGCCCAAGCCCACAAGCCCAACTAGCAAATCCTGCTTAGCCCACCAACGCACCGCAGCCACCAGCGCAACTAGCACGCAGCCACACACGCAGGAACATGAGTATGCTACAAGGTTAGCGTTTCCTTTCTCATTCCCCTCTCTGTAGCTGAGGAGAGGCGGTGGCGCACAACCTCCGCCCCTGCCGGCCACCGGCCGGCCGCCCCCGTCCTAGCCCACCTCCTCTCCATCGCCCCATCCTCACCGTCGGCTACCGCCCAGCCGCTCCTTTTCTAGCCCACCTCCTCTCCGTCACCCCATCTTCCCCGACGGCCGCTACGCCGCGCCATCCTCCCCGACCATGGCGTCATGGAGAAGCAGCCGTGGTTGGAGTTGAAGGCTACAGGAAAGAAGAAGCGGGATGGTCCATAAATTCATACATTTTACTTGTTGTCTGTTTATACCGAGCTACTCGCGAGTTCACCGAGTCGAGTCGAACTTAATTTTTAGACTCGTTTTCTTGAACGAGCCGAGTTCGAGTAGCTCGTCAGTTGACCGAGTTTGAGTGAGTCGAGCCTAGCTGGTTCGAATTCCAGGCCTAGGTTAGACGTGGGATCAATAAGAGATCACAACTATTTTTTATATTAAATAGCACGTTGGCCGGGTCTTAAACTTGATACTACTTGGCTCTGATACCATATTAAATTGATGCACTCGCCAACTATCCCAAAAATTTAAACTGATGGAAATCGCTATGCTATACTCCCTCCGTGCGGAAAAGAATGTCTTTGATTTGTCTAAATTTGGATGTATCTAGACATGTATTAGTGTGTACATACATCTAAATTTAAACAAAATCAAGACATCTTTTTCCGAACGGAGGGAATATATTTTAACAGGCGGAGGGCATCGTCGTCATGTGGTTGACACGATGGCCGGATCTTCGATTTGGTGATGGTGTCATACTTCCTGTGTCGCGGTCGATGGCGGTATGGGACGTCGTTTTTTGAAACCGTGGAGTTTCGTTGCCAGCGGTGGTATGTGACGCCCCCTCCAATTCGAGACCGGGTTCGGTTCGACGCAGCAGGTGCTACGCATGACGATTTCGGGGGAGATGTTAGGTCATGCTTACCTGACAGTGGCGATGTGGCGTCTCTCATGGAGGCGTCTAGTTATGACCGATCCTGTCAGGTGCTACGCACGACGTTTCCTCTGCGGTGTCAAGTCATGCCTGTTGTTGCTCGGTCGAATGTGGTGCGAAAGTGGCTGGAGGTGTGACGGTATGGAGCATCATCGGTTTCCAATTTCTCCTCCAGCGACATCTGTTCAGTGATTTGTTATTGACTGGACATGTGATGATGATAATTCCTTCAACTTTGAGTTTGCATATTCTGGTGGAAACATTTTTAGCAGTGTTACGTCGTGTGGTGGCTCGAAACTCGTCTTTAGGGACTTGTCATCAACGACGTAGGTACGACTTTTAAATGCTTTTCTTATAAGTTTTATATATTCTATTTGTTTTTGTCTTCTATAGGGCTAGAGAAAGTCTAGTGAATTTTCTGTCGCGAGTCGTGTGGTTACGGTTTCTATGCAACAAGAAGTTTGTGTGCTATGTAGAGGCCGGGTGAGCCGGGGCTTCGTTCACCCTGTGAAAACCAAGGTATAAAATAGCAACGGCCTACTCGAGACGCTATACATATCATGCTAGTAGCGTGCTATGTTTGAAATAATGGTTTGTAAAAAATAACATATATAATTCAGAAATAAAGGAATTTAATAAGAATAAAGAATACAGTGATAAAATGGCAGAAAAATAAATGCATAACCACATATAAAAATTGTTCACCAGTTTTCTAAAAGCCTAACATCAACATCTGATGGAGTAACAACATAGTATAGATTATTTATTTAGAATTTGAATATTAGCGATGTCTTCTTCCGATTTAAAAGATGATCCGACGGATTGCGATTCATCACTACAAATAGGTAGCAACTTATTCTTCTTGCTAAGGTGAAAAATTCGGTCCTTTAAGCGGATGGGCTAGAAAAAACAGTAGCGTGCTATAACGTTATGACATATTGGCGTGATATAGCGTGCTATTTCGTTAATATCATTATAGCGAGAAAAAATTGTAAAATATAGCGTGGACTCTCCCGATATGCTATAGCGTGCTATTAGCGTCGAAATATCGCGCTATTTTTTTCCATGGTGAAAATAAAAGGAAAACGAAGCAGGTTCTCGGGGTCGCATCCCGGATCCGAGCCCGTCCCACATGCCCTCCACGCCCACCAGGCCACCACTCTCCACCGCTTCCTGTCGTAACAGGCAACGGGTCCCCTCCCTTGTTCTCTGCTGTTAAATCCGTTCCATCCAATAGCTTACCGGAACTCACATTCTCCACACTGCCCGCGTTGGATTTTCGCTGTTCCACTTCCACTTCCGTCCACGCCCTCGTCACGGTACAAGCAGACAAGCCCAGCCAGCAAAAGAAAAGAAAGTCCTCGTCAAAGAAGAAAAGATCCTGCCCGGTGCCCACTCTGCTGCGTCGCCTCCTCCACCCCCAGCCTTCAGCTCTCCTCATCCTTCACTCCCCGGCAAAAACCCCACGCGCCCGTCCCCGTTGTCGTGCGGCCCGCGCGACGGCGTCCTCGCAACAACCTCACCGGACGCCATAATGCCAGCCCAGTAGGAGTAGGTACACTCTACTCTCGAACCTCCTCGTTTGCCGCCATGGGCTGCAAGGGCTCCAAGCTCGACAGCCAGGAGGCGGTGGCGCTCTGCCGCGGCCGCGCCGACCTCATCGCCGCCGCCGTGCGCCACCGCTACGCGCTCGCCGAGGCGCACGCCGCGCTCGCGGCCTCCTACGACTCCCTCGCCGCACCGCTCCACCTCGTCCTCCAGCTCCAACACGCCGACGACTACTCGCCGACGCAACTCTCCCTCCCTTCCGACCGCAAGGGGCGCGGCGGCGGCGGGCAGCAGCAGTCGCTTCCGGACCGCCGCCACCGCTCCTCCTCGCGCGCGCGCTGCGAGTCCTGCCCCTCCTCCTCCTCCGGATCAGAGTCCGCCGCCTCCTCGCCCGCGGAGTCGCCCACGCGCCGCTTCCTCCCGGAGCAGCACCAGCAGCGGCTCCCGCACCACTACCCGGACTACTTCCCCTACGCGCCCGCCGAGCCCCCCACGTTCGCCTACCCGCCGGCGCCGCCGCAGAGCACGATGCAGTTCTACTACGCGCGCAGCCGCCCGCCACCCGCGTCCGTCGCCGTCGCGCAGCGCGCGCCGGTGCGCGCGCGGGCGCACTACGGCGCTTTCGACGCCGCGGGTGCTGGTGGTGGCGGCGGCTACCAGCAGCCGCAGCCGCAGTACTACGCCTACGGCGGCGAGCCGGCCGCGCCGCCACAGCCGCAGCAAAGGGCTGCTCCTCCAGCTCCGCCTCCGCCGCCAAGGGAGAGCTCGTGGGACTTCCTAAACGTGTTCGAGAACTACGACGACTCGTACCACCACGACAGCTACTACCACTACAACCCCACCACCGCAGCCGCCGCCGCGTACACGCCGAGCCGTAGCTCGCGGGAGGTGCGGGAGGAGGAGGGCATTCCGGAGCTGGAGGAGGACGACGAGGAGGTCGTGGTCGTCAAGGAGATGGCCAGCGAGTACTCCACGGCTGGCAGCGGCCGCGGCCGTCGCGGCTCGGTCGGTGCTGCCGTCAATACCATCGCGGAGCTCGACAAGCCGAGGAATGTGCGACGGAGGCCACCGGCGTACCGTAATGTGGCACGGCCGACGCCAGAGCCGCCGGCGCAGAGGGTCGTCGGCAATGCGGTCGATGCCGCCGGTGAGATCAAGGCGCAGCTTGTTCGGGTGGCGGAGGCAGCCAGGGAGCTCGCGCCTCTGCTCGAGGTCGGGCGGCCGAGCTACCAAGGGCGCAGCTCGGTTTACCATGGTGAGCTACTTACTGCTTGGTCAATGGAAATCCTAGTCTAAGTATATCACCATCAGTTGTGCAAGGCTGCAAGCTGCATTATTTGAGTCTCTGTTCCATTGTTTGAAGCCGCTTCATCACGGATGCTGTCTGCGATCCCTGTGCCGCATCTGGGGTGCAGAGACGTGGACACGTTGGGCATGGGAGTTTGTGAAGAAGGGAAGGTGGTGGGCTCGTGGAGCTTATCCTTGACACTAGAGAAGCTATATTTCTGGGAGACGAAGCTGTATGGCGAGGTCAAGGTATACGCATATTCTGTTAAGCACCTTTCTAGGAATACACATAGTATCTGATCCTGAGATGTGGTTTAGTTACTGTTCATGGAAATGTGCAAGAGAATCTGAACGAAGTATTATTTGAGTTTTGTTCCAGTACTCTGAAATCTAAATGGATGAAATAGATATAGATACTGTAATGTACATTAGGTGGCGATTCTGTCGTTAAAAACAGTCTCATCTGGCATGTTGTCTAACCTTAATCTGTTTAAACCAAAAGCAACTTGAGTCTTGAGCTGAATAGTGGGTGGGCATCCTTTTACTACCTCTGGTCTACTTGATCTTTAGATACCCTTTTATATTTTGTCCAAAGGCCTTTCTATTTGAACCAAAAGCAGATTGATCTGCATAATGGAGTGCCCATCCTACTATGGAAGCTTCATCTTTTCTGGGGGAAGATGTATGTTAAGAAAAAGTGTTGCAGTTTTTAGTATCCACAAAATAAAGGACAAAACATTACTGTTTTCACTTGTTGCTACATATAGAACTAGGTGATTTGTTTCTCGTACTCAAGCAATATTTTGGTCTAGGTTCTCTTGGCATTATAATTAATCAAGGGCCAATTACATAATATTAATGTTTGGAAAGTAAATTTCTCATAGCCTAACGGCCAGATGTGAAAACCATTGAGATTATTCATTTTTCTTCATTTCCCGTCCCATTTTATGCTAGATTAGAAATTTAATATAGCTTACGACTTCATTATCAAGGTCATTCGTGTCACTCTTTGCAACCATCTTTTAGTAGTGTATTGGATCTGCCACTTTATTGGAACTACTTCTCTAACATTAGTAGTTCAGTAGATTATGTCTATACATGTACTCACCAAAGTATTCTGCTTACACAGTATTATCTCTTTTGTGTGGCATTTCTCTTGTAGGCTGAGGAGAAAATGCGTTTACTTCTTGCCAAAAACTCTAGGCGACTGAAGCTTTTAGATCAAAGGGGTGCTGAAGCTCATAAGATTGACGAAACTCGAAATTTGCTCAGGAAGCTGTCAACAAAGATAAGAATAGCCGTGCGTGCCATTGCCAAGGTTTCAAGAAAGATTAACAAAGTAAGGGACGAGGAACTAGGGCCACAAGTGAATACCTTGATCGAAGGGTATGTCTCTTTTAACTGGAGGATTATTTTTTCATTTTACATTCTAGTTGTTACTGAAAACATACTTATCAGTCAATCAGTCATATGATCTCAACTGTTATTTGATGGTATGCATTGAGATATGAATGGTCACACATTTGAATTTAATGACTTGGGGGACGGGGCCATCTTGCATTCAATCTAGCATTGTTCCAAAGATTTTATCTGACTCTTGCATTATTTGTGTTGCATTGTGGAAACATGGTATTTGCTGAAGATGAAAGTTCCTGACTTCTAGCAAATACTCTCTCTTACATTCTATCTATTTCTCAGGTTAGTGCTAGCTCTTTCTAACAAACTGATCACGTCTTTCAGGTTTGCAAAATGTGGCAAGACAAGCTATACTCATACCAGATTCAGTTTCAAGTGATGTCAGACGCCAAAAACTTAGCATCGGTTATATCAGGTGGAAACGGCCGTGATTTGGCGATGGAGCTGGAACTAGAACTGATCAAATGGATCATCAATTCTCCTCTGGGTGAGCGCGCACAGGAACTTCGTAAAGGCGCTGAATGGATGGCTAGCACTCTGCCTCAGTTACGGGTCCGAGGAGGCACCTACTACTCGCCCGGAGAATAGGGGCTCCACTCATTTTCGTCATCTGCAACAAATGGTCTCAAGCAGTGGATAGGATCTCTGAGAAGGATGTGGTCAATGCGATGCAAGCCCTTGTGGCTAGCGTGCGCCATCTGTGGGAGCAGCAAAATCTCGACCAAGGTGAAAGAATGGTTGCAGTTCGAGAAGGGAGAAGTGGGTCAAGATGCTGGAAAGGAAGGGGCTGGAGATTAACAAGGAAACCGATGAACTGAACAGGAAGCTGGCCTTGGTGCCGGGCCGGCAGAGCTTTCAACGGTGTCCGACGATACAAACGTACGAGGCGCATCGTATCGAAGCAAGCAGCGTGCACATAAATCTGAGGCTGGTCCTTCAGGCTCTGGAGAACTTCGCTGCCGACTCCCTGCAGGCTTTCCAGGAGATACTGAGACAAGCCGATGAGGCAACAAGGTCGTCGTCAAGAGAAAGTTCGAGGGTACGGTGACTGGAAGGGAAGTTCGAACAGCAATTCCCGCTTCTGAGATGGCACCACATTAGAATCTGCGTTTTGGATGAATACTAGTACTATGCAGTTTGATGCTGATTGTGGCCTGGTAGCGTTTTGGTGTGAGGTTCGGCGATGCCGGTATCCTCTTGTAATTAGCTTTTGTCTCACTGAAACGTTTGTGGGCTGCACCTGTGTAAGATAATGGCTATGGTATTAGTAGTAGTAGTATGGCGTTCTGTTCTTTGAAACTGGGGCATCGTGCCCTGTTGATTACAAAAATGTCAACGCCTCCTCGCAAGGTAGAGTATGATATTAGAGGTGGCAGCATGGTGCCCTTGGTTGGGCATTGTAAACTGATTGCTAGGTGGCTCCTAAATTTTCAGAAAAAGTAGTTTATGGATGGGCTTTTGTGCAGAAGATCGATGAGCTTGAACGGGCCATTATGTTATGTCGTTGACAATGTGTCTCCTGATCTCCTCAGCGCTTTGGACACAACAAGAATCGTCCGAGTTTTTCAGCACAAAGTTCTGGCTGAAGGACCTTGGTACGCGATGCATACGTCTGACTTGTTTAGTGAACTTTGGGGTGGTCGCTTTTTATTACTGTATAGCCAGTTTCAGTAGCTACACGTACATTTGGAACTTTCGTGTACCACAGCGAAACTGCACATACATTTGGAGTAATATGAAGTCTACAAGCCAAGGAATTTAAGGTCTCAATCTGAATTTGAGGTCGATATTATAGAAAACCTAAACTAGATTGGTTAAAGCGATGCCTTGTTCTCGGCTCGCCCTGCGTGTTATATAGAGGTTGAACATGACCTGAAGATTACAACAGATTCGCTCACAAAACCTGAGGGTTAAGAAAAGATCAACATCCGGTTTATATCTCCACCGGAACAAACACAACACTAACAACTACAAGCCTTGTGGGCGATTGAGCGCCGCCGCCGCCGCCGATCTACTTCTTCATCGTCGCCTTCGTCTTGGATTTGACGGGTCCTCGCCTCCTCTAGTTGCCGCTCTGGCACTAGCAGGGGTGGGGACCTCGGACCTGCGCAGGGCGCTACACAAGGGTGCTTAATGTTAGAGCTTGGTCTTCTTCGTCAATGGAGATGACATCGTCTGCAATAAGTGGTCTTCCGCACTTCGTTCGACGGCGAGATCTTCTTCTCGACGTCAATGGTGTCTTTGGAAGATTAAGTTTGTCTAGGTATGGTTCTTCAGATCTTGCTTCGCCAGATCAATCTTGGATTGTTTCTCATGGTTGTCGCGAGGAGGTTTGTCCTCGCTATATCTATCCCGGCTACTACGTCTTCGGCAATGGTGATTCGTTCTCTCGTCTCCCAACGACGTCGACAAAGTGGTACGGTTATTTGTCCCTGAAATATCAGTGGTGGTGCTCTTGCCGATGTTGCTTGATTAATTTAATGGCTGCGTGCGTGCACAAAGTCTTGACATTGCGGCTCAAAATTAAAAAGGGAGAAACTTCGGTGGTATTCACAGGTATTTGGTTTGGTGTTTTCGGCGTTGTTCTACGGCTGCCTTCAGAAAAGTACAAGATTGTGTCATGGATGAAGAAAGAGCTTGAAGATCTCATAGATTTGATCGTCTTTTTTAGTTTTGTTTTTGTAATCGATGTAATCGTGTACTCTTTGTTGGTTTAATATATGTGGTAAAATTCAAAAAAAAAAAACAACTACAAGCCTTGTCATTTAACAAATATATGCGTATTTGCGGATCTGAAGTTACCGAACACACCCTTCGTCGTTTCATTCGGTGAATCCGCATACTTACCTAAACGATGGAGCACTAGATCGCGGCTATCCTTTCGTTGATTAAAAACACATGTCGATCCATAGTGAATGATATAGATCACTCATTAGCGGCAGTATTCTCTCAGTGCCACCTGAAGCGCGTAGGTGATGGGCCGGCCGATATGTTTTTTTCTTTTTTCTTCAATGTTTCTTCTCTTTTCGTTTGCATCTTTTTTCTTTTTTTCTTTTTCGTTCTTTTAAATTTTTTATTTCTATATATTTTCTTTTCTCGTTTTCTTTTTAACTTTTTATGATTTTGAAAAATGTTTTGATTTTAAAAAATGTCTAGGATTGAAATATTTTCAGATTTTAAAATTGTTCAAATTTATAATTGTTGATATTAAAAATGGTTCAAATTGAAAATTTATTATATTCGAAATTTGTTTCATATTCGAAATTGTTCAAATTTAAAATTTGTTCATATTTGAAAATTGTTAGAATTCAAAAAAACATACTCAATAATTTTTCATATTCGAGAATTTTCAAATTTAAAGTTGTTCATATTCAAAAATTCTTCAAGTTTAAATTTTGTTCATATTCAAAATTGTTCAATTTTTTAAAAGTAACTTTTGAGATTTGAAAATGTTCTACGAATACAAAAAAAAATGAAAGCGGGAAAAAACGCTATGTTTTTCTGGAGCGGCCCATGAAGCGTCTCGCTTCAGGCGTCGGAGGTGAATCGTGCCGCCTGCGGGCGCGATATAGCTCCTCCCTCGATTCATGGAACGGGAGTTACCTGGAGAGACTGGCGGACCCAGCGGCCCACTAACGCATTCTGAAAACTTTATTTGACCTACTAAGAATTAGATGATTAGAACCTCGAAAGAAGTATAGAAAGCACCCTCAAATCCACCCAATGGACACATATCACCCTGAACTCCATTTGGTATTATTTTCACCCTTAAATTTAACAAACCAGGTTAATAACCCCTGAAGTGGTTTTTGTCACATCGATAGCGGTTGTGTCCCCCTCCTTGTGCTAATTAGGCGCTGAGTTGGAACTTTTCTATTTCTCGATGCTTAGTAGGCAAATGTGTTGACCCACTTGTTAGTAGGCGCCCCCAACTCTGACCTCCACAACGATGGGGTCATCATGGCGATGACCAACGACGGCGCCATCGGAGCTGCAAATGGTGGGGATGCTGCCAACCGCCTCAGGGAGCGTGGGCGGCGGCCCAGCATAGGCGGGTGACGCCACCATTGCAGCCTCCCCTGCCGGCGGGAGCACGAAGTCTGATGGCGTCGCGGTACGCACGGAGGCCGTCGGGGCAGTCGACAGTGGCGACTCGGATGGCGGCGTCGATGGCGTTGAAGATGCGCGCCACCGAAGAGGCCATGTTAGTAATCCAGTGATGGTGGCGGTGGCGGCACCATCGGAATCCAAGGCCGGTGACCGGACCACCGATCAATAAAAAAATCCTTCCTTCTCCACATAATTCCTTTTGATTTAATGGGACCCATGCCCACACGTCATCGCCTAATCAACATAGGAGGGGACAAAACAGTTTTTCATGTGACAAAAAACCACTCCAGAGGGTTATTAACCCGGTTCTGTAAATTTAAGAGTGAAAATAATACCAAATTGGAATTCAGATTAATATGTGTCTACTGGGTGGATTTGAGGGTGATTTCTATACTTTTTTCTAGAACCTCTCTACATGGGCCAATAGGCCCAAATCATACTACTTTCCTACTGTAGTTTCCTGTACGAGAACGACTCCCTCGGTCCGTAGTTCGCTCCATCGGCTGCCGGTGCCGCCTCTGTCTCCCCGCGCCGGCGGCCGGCGTCCGCTCAGCTAGCTGACGGCCCTTGTCGGCCTCCCCGCCGTCTGCGGCAGTGCGGCCCTGCCTTCTCTCGCCGGCCTCCCCTGCGTCTTGCCTCCACTCGCCGTCACCGGCCCCGCCACCCTCGCCGCGCGACCGGAGCAGTCACCCGGAGCCGCCAAGCCAGTAAGCCTCCTTAACTTCTTGTCTATCTTGTAATAATCCTCAACTTATTTTGCTTGTGCTAATTGTTAAGGTGTACTGATACTTTCGAAATTTCCGAGTTAATTTCTAAGTGTTGCTTGTGTTTGTTGTAACTGTACAATTTCTTATGAAGAGAAATACTGATTTTTTTAGACTAAAGGGGATAACCCCCTGCTTCATTAACGAAACATACCAGAGCTACAAAGATCCAGGTTTTCCTGCTATCACTGTATTACAACGAGCAGCGACCATTTCTTATGAAAGAGAAATACTAATATTGCGGCTCTTTATCGGAATCATGAAGCAAAGAGGATTGTATCTTCTTCATCACCGTTGGTTTTCTTATCATTAGATTTTAGGTTTGCTCGCGCTGTTCATGTTTTAAAGTATTTGTATTGGAATCACACGAGCCGTTGATGAGCATATGTCTAGGGTCATAGTACATAAGTTCTGTGTTTCAAGCACGGCCTGCAATTTAAACCTGTTTCTATTTATGAGCAGCCTGGAGAAGTTGCTATAATAAACATGGTGAATCGCAAAGTCGAATCAAGTAGTCGTCTGGCCGTCCACGGAGGAAGCTATGGATCCTCCAGATTCAAGCTCAGATTGCGATTGGTCCCGGCTTCAGGCGAACCTGCTCATTCGGATCTTCGGCAGTCTCGAAATCCCAGATCTCTTCAGCTCAGGTGCGGTCTGTCGTTCCTGGCACCTCCATTATCAGGAGGCCTGTCGTCTCCGCCTGTGCTCCCCGAATCAGAGTCCCTGCCATGTTTATTCCAACGGCGACCGTGACGCCAAAACCGTCACCCTGCATAACTTGTGCACCAACAAGCTTTACCACGTCACTCTGTCAGAGCCTGCCTTCCGCACACGTTACGTCATGGGCTCCTCCCATGGCTGACTCATCACTGCTGATGAGCGATCCAACCTCATATTTGTCAACCCTGTAACCAGAGCTGAGATAGCAATGCCTCCACCTGAAACCATGAACAATGTTAGACTCCGTCACAGCAAAGAAGGTTTGCGAGATGAATATGATATCCTCTACATGGATCTGATCACTAGAGATTTTGACACTAAAACTGAGCCATATGATGTTACACTTGAAGAAGGCCGCTTCTACTTCTATCTGAGGGTCGTACTTTCTTGTGATCCCTCCAATGGTAATTGCATAGTCCTCCGAGTACACTTCCCCGATAATCATCTCTCTTATGCTAGGGTTGGGGACACCAAATGGACTTGGATTGATGCAAATAAAGATTGTTGGGCTTATCAAGATATACTTTATAACAATAGTGATGGTCTGTTTTACGGTGTTCGTGGTATGGGTGAGATTGATTCTATTAATCTTAATGGACCTTCTGTTGAAGTGAAGATTATTTTGAAACCTATTATATCCTATCGAGCACATAGCAGATATATTGTTCTAGCACCATGGGGAGATTTTTTTCAGATATGGAGACACGATAAATATAATAAGGAGAACGGGAAAAAGGAGCGAGTTGCAGCCAAATATTTTGTATACAAGATTGATTGTGTTGAACAAAAGATCGTGGAAACAAATAATCTCCAAGATCACGCATTGTTCATTGGTTTCAACAACTCGTTCTTTGTTCCGGTTAAAGACTTCTCTACATTGATTCCCAATGGCATATACCACACGGATGACTTGATGCATTATATCCTTAGTCGCAGATACAGTCTTAGACAAGTTGTTGTCTATAATATGAAAGATAAAAGTTTCATTGAGTTATCACCCCCTAGTTCAAATTCAAGATTGAACTGGCCACCTCCGGTTTGGATTCAACCATCACTTACTTGAGGTTAGTGAAAATTACTTATTCATGACATATATAGATCATTTTATTTATTTTAATGTTTTAGTTTTTCGTTATATGTATCATAGTTGGCCAGCTAGACCTTGTAATAGGAACCTGTTCCTGCGCGATCACTTCTAAGTATTGCACTAGTGGTTACCATTTCTTTGAATATTCTCTCTTGTAGATAATTTTTCCGGTCCAAATTCAGTAGGATGAGATTGTTATAGTTGATTTTGACAAAGATACTTAACTGAGAACCCTCTTTGTTTCAAATGTAGTAACACGATGTGTAGAACTTGTGGTGCTGCTAAAAAATGCTAACTTTGTTATGCTTCTTATGACCGTCAAACCGTAATATTATAGTTAATTCTAGATCTAAATCTTGGATGGTTCAGTGCCTGGATATATTGACACGTAAATTAGGCTCACTATTAAATACAAAGTGCCTTAACTACTTTTTTAATATCCAACTCTGAAATTCTTCATTGGTCTCTGAAGCTTTACCTCAACCTATCCCCTCTTTCCTAAAGGTACCACTAGCATACTGTTATGAATGATCCTAAAACAAATTCCGATTTCTTTTAGCGTTACAATGTCAATTTTATGATTTATTATTATCACTGTTTCTGATTATTGAAATGATTTATCATTTTAGGTTAGGTAGTGCATTTTAAATTAAATACAACTAAGATCAACTAGCTCATATGAAGTAATAAATAAGTCCAATCATGTAGCTCATCAATCTCCAATTCTGCATAAAAGTCCAATCAATGATCACAAAAATGTAAAAATAATCATATTGCATTTTCTGAAACCCTCACACAAGATTAGCAGTTGCGGAGAGATAGCTCACTTCTCAGCAAGTTACTTTCTTAGTCGGGACCATCTGCGCAAAGTCAACTCTAATATTTGTTAAAGCAAGTGTTTATTAATTATAATAACTAATAATCGGGTCTTTTGTACTAAGAAATAGAATATTGTACTTAGTGCTTTCAACAACATCTTGGGTGCTATTCATAATTGATGCCTTTTGTTATTGTTTTTCAGATGCCTCATGTAAACAAATCCGTTGAATGGATAACTGTTTATCCAAGCTTGCTATGCCTTCTTTGTCAGCTGTCAAAATATCTACCTAAGAAATGGGGCAGGCCTGACTCGTGTCTAAGTGCGACAGGCTGTTTTCAAGGTCCTGCACAACAATTATTAGATGAATCATTTGTGTTCACTGTTCAGTATATTGCGTTTAGCGACTTTGTACTAAATAAACCAGCATGCTATTCCGAAGAGGTATCAGGCTATCAGCTTTGCATATCAACTAAGCTGGCTATTGGCAGTATATGAGCTTGCAAAATTAGTGTTAAATGTAGTCCCAAGGACATTTTGCTTTATTGAGTTCATGGTGACTATTTGTTATGGTACCAGTGTAGGGATATGCGCGACAGAAAATCAAAAAATTTCTCTCACATGCGGAAGCAACACCCAAAGATCTTATCTAAGGAGATACAAGTAACGGGGAGGGCAATCAACATACCCTCGAAGAACACGAGCGTTGGACGTTAATCACAACGCAGCTTGGTGTAGACCTTGATGCGGTTCACTCCGATCAGCACCACAACGAGCGGTGCCTCCGAAATTTACACACGTACGGCTCAGCAACGTCTCCTCTTCTTGATCCAGCAAGCTTGAAGGAGAAGTAGATGCGATTCAAACCAGCAGCACGACGGTGTGGTGGTTTGGTGAGCTCTCACGCGGGCAGGGCTTCACCAAGCCAAGACCACAAGAGAAAGGAACAAGAGGAAGTGTACCGGCTTAGGAATCAATCCATTCTTTCCCCAAATGGTATACTCCTTATGTAGGATGTGGGGAGGAGCTATGAGGCTTGCCTCCTGAGCTTCCCCAGGAAGGAACCAGCCTCCAAATCTTCCCCTGGAAGAAACCAGCCTCCAAATCTTCCCCAGGAAGAAACCAGCCTCCAAATCTTCCCCAGGAAGGAACCAACCTCCAAGGCTTCCCCAGGAAGGAACCTAGCTGCCAAGACTTCTCAAGGAAGGAACTTGGCTGCCAAATATCCTAAGTGGGACGTTCGGGATAGTGGGCCCCACCATGGGACCCACCGGAACATTTCAGGAAAAACCCCGATACAATATCGGTTAATTCCTGAACATTTCCGGAACCCAAAAACCACATTCCTATATATGAAACTTTATCTCCGGACTCTTCCGGAGCTCCTTGTGATATCCCGGATCCTATCCGGGACTCCGAACAACCTTCGGTCTCACTATTATAATTATCCCAAAGCTACTCTAGCGTTACCGAACTTTAAGTGTGTGACCCTACGGGTTCGAGAACAAGTGGACATGATCGAGACTCCTCTACGATCAATAACCATTAGCGGGACCTGGATGCCCATAATGACTCCCACAAGTTCAACGAAGATCGTTATCGGTGTGAACCACAATGTCAACGTATTCCATTTCCTTAGTCTCACGATATTTTACTTACCCGAGATCTGATCGGCGGTATCGCCATACCTAGCTCAATCTCGTTACTAGTAAGTACTCTTTACTCGTTCCATAATACAATATTCCATGTGGCTAACTCTTTAGTCATGTGCTTGCAAGCGATACCGAATGTGCATTACGAGTGGGCCCAGAGTATATCTCTCCGTCACACGGAGGGACAAATCCCAGTCTTGATACATGCAAATCAACAAGTACTTTCGGAGATACCTGTAAGACACCTTTATAGTCACCCAGTTACGAAGTGACGTTTGAAGTCCCCAAGACGTATTCCTCAGTACCCGGGATAGACATAATCTCATGGTCAAAGAAACAGGATACTTGACAATACAAGACATGGCAATATATACTTATTGATCCGATCAATATTGCTATGCTTGGTTGGGTCTGTCCATCACGTCATTCTCCAATGACATGACCTCGTTATTAATTGACAACTCATGTCCATGGTTAGGAAACCATAACCATCATTAATCAACGAGCTAGTCTAGTAGAGGCTTACTAGGGACTCTGTGTTGTTTACATAACCACACATGTATTAGGTTTCCGGTTAATACAATTATAGCATGGAGAATAAACATTACCATGAACATGGAAATATGATAATAACTCTTTATTATTGCCTCTAGGGCATATTTCCAACAATCTCCCACTTGCACTAGAGTCAATAATCTAGTTAACATTGTAAGGATCTAACACCCATGGGCTTATGGTGTTGATCATGTTTGGCTAGTGGAAGAAGTTTTAGTCAACGGGTCTGACACCTCAGGTCCGTTTGTATTTTGCATATCTTTGCGTCTTCACGCTCCACTCATTCATAATGATGTGGAATCAGCTTTGTATATGTTGGAATCTCTGGTGGAACCTTAACTCCTCGGCATTAATTATGGAGCCAAACATTGTCTCACAATGGAGCTCCATAGCTTTACCTTCGTCGGAGCTACACCAAGTTCAGTTACGAACTTTTGATTCAACACCCTCCTTCGCTGCTTCCAAAGCGGCGATATACTCAGCTATCATTGTAGAATTCGTCACAGTGTTAAACTTTGGAACACTTCCAAATCCAGCATGGAACTCCTTCCAGCTTACTGCGTCTCCGAATAACCAGCAAGTTTGATTGAGATCGATAATCGTCAGGATTAGTCATGAGTCTAGCATCGGTGTAACCCCTTACAACGAGCTCATCATGACCTCCATAGAACGAGAAACAACTCCTTAGTCCTTCTCAAGTACTTAAGGAAGTTTTTCACTGTTGTCCAGTGATCATCATCCATGATCACTCTGGTATCTGCTCATAACACTTATGGCATAGGACACATCTGGTTGTGTACATGTTATGGTATGAATGATTGATCCAATCAATCATGCATTCTTGCTCATCATGTGTCGAAGACACTGAGTCTTGCTCAACTTCAACCATATGAACATGGTAAGAACACTTCTTGCCTTTTCATACCGAACTACTTCAGTACTATGTCCATGTACTCTGGCTTAGCCATATTAGGTATCGGAATCTATCTCCATAGATCTTTATATCCAATATGTAGGCATCTTTGCTTTAATCATTCATAGAAAACTATTTTCAATGAAGATTTAGCTGTATTAAGAAAATATACATTATTTCAAATCAACAATATGTCTCCACATAAAGTTTTAGAAATATTTCTCGGCGCTCCCACTTACTTTCTTGAATTCTCAAGCATCTTTGCCGTCCACGATGAAGTCAAAACATTTTAACACTTCATCTAGGCAAATATTCCAACTCCGTCATGCTTGCTTCAGTTCCATAAAATGAACTCTGAAGTGAGCATACCTTTCTAGCATTATATGCAACGACAAACCCTCAGATTGCATCAAATGCATGTCCTCGGTTAGCTTCCATTAGGAACGCTGTTTTGAAGTCCATTTGCCATATCATATATGTAGCAATTGCTAGATTTATCCGAACAGACTTTCAAGCTTGCTACGGGAGACAAATCTCATCGTAGTCAACTCTTTGAACTTGACAGAAACACCTTTCATAAGTCAAGCTTCATGGATGTAAACATCCATATCTGTTATAGATCCATATACGTTCGTAGGCATTACGCCTTCCGTAGGGACTACCAAGTTCCAAACTTGATTTTCGTAAATGGAGTCTATCTCGGATCTCATGGCGCCTAGCCATTTAGCGGAGTCAGGGCCCATCATTGCTTATGTGTAGGTAGCAGGCTTATCATTGTCTAACAATAATATTCCATCCGATAACCATTCTGGTTTCGGGTGAGTCCTACTACATCTTCATGGTTCAGCTGCTGGCTCGACTGAAGTTACTACATCACATGTAGAAGCTTCCGTATCAGTCAAAGTGAGAAACTCCGGAACCTCTTCCGATGCGCCACTCTGACCTGAAGACGAAGATTCACAATCTCGTCGAGCTGCACTGTCCTCCCACTCATGTTTTTGCAAGAAACTCTTTCTCGTAAAACACACATTGTTCCTGACAAACATTTTGCCTTACGTGCGGTAGCCGAGGAATACCAAAACGTTTTTGGCATAACCAACGAAGAAACAAAACATATCCGTTTTAGGATCGAGCTAATAGTAAACTCCTTTACATATGCATCGCATCCCCGTGCCATATCTCATATGGTGTCGTTCAAACGGATTTAGATGGCGCTCTTTTCAGTGTGTAAGCGACAGTCTCTAAAGCACAACTACAAAAGATAATGGCAGATTAATAACATCATCGATCTCACCATGTCAAAATAGGCTCGATCACGTCTCTCGGACACATCATACACCTATGGTGTTCCGGGTGACGTAAGTTGTGGAACAATTCCGCAACCTTTCAGATGTTCGCTAAACTTGTAACTCAAATACTTATCTCCGTGATCCAATCATAGAGATTTTATTTTCTTGTTACAATGATTTCCACTTCATGCTGAAATTATTGAACTTTTCAAAAGTTTCAGTCTTATGTATCGTTTGAACATATACTCATATATCTATTCAAAACATCCGAGAAGGATATGAAGTAAAAGAATCTACTGCCCACGGTTACACTTCTGTGCCACATACATCACATGTATGATCTCCAACAAGTTAACCGTTTGTTCAACATTGCCTATGAACGACGTCTTTAGTCATTTCCTTTTGAAATGATTCACAAGCGTCAAATGATTCATAATCAAATGACTCCAGAAATTCCATCACTATGGAGTCTCTTCATGTGATTCTTTCCAATATGACTTAGACGGCAGTACCACAAAATGTGGAATTCTAATCATGAATCTTACGACGTTTAGCGCCAGTGTTATAGATGTATTTTGTTACTTGTCAAGATTTCACCAAATCCTGAATGTATGACGACGACCGTAGCAACTATTGCTTTGTTCTTGTCACACACCATAACATCCTTTGTTGGTCTCTTAGGCCATTGTATTTCTTGCATCGAGTTGCAAACAAGAGCAACCGACCTGGTATCCTTGTGATCAACAATTGGTCACTATACCCAAGAAGTACGTTGTTTGACCAACAAACAATACATCAATAACATGTATAACAATTATACCTGAGCTGGACATTTCCAGACTTTTATTTTACTGCCAGATTCTTTCTGTAGTTCCTCTTCCGGTTTCCCCGTGTCTGAAAGTTTTACCATCATCAAATGATTGGCGTTCTTCTAGATTCCACTCTTAACAGTCTTTTAAGCATAGTGATCAAATCACCCATACTGTTTTCCATCTCAGTCATGAACAATTCATGAGAATGCTACTATTGCACGGAGGGAGGGAAAACAAGAATACTATCAGTGCCCAACTGGTTGGGGTTTAGGACGCCAAGCGTCTACAACATTGACATGTACCTAGACAATCTAGGTATACATGTTAACTCACTGAATTATCCTTGGTCATTTGCACACAAACCAATCTTTTGATATCATATATCATTCAACCATTGGTTGTGTCTGAAACAATTTCAGCTCCTGGATTGTCTCTCAGACACTCAGTGCTCAAAAACATTTCTGAGGTTTGAGTTCCACTGAGGCAAGTATGACATAAGACGCTAAACTGGAATCAATGCTCTTAGATCACATCTATATATGCATATCTCATAGATCATATCTAATGACATACATTGAGCAGGAGGGTTACCAAAAGTTTGCAATAGGACTAAATCTTAACTTGATACTTTTGAGGACAATCCTCACAGTACGGTACTAGTCCGTAAAGATAATTACCAGATATCCAACAGTTTAATCTATCTCAATCAATCAAGCCTAGTGGTAGTTGAGAAAACGAATGCCATTGACTACAATGAATGATGCAAATACATAATTTGGACTATGTTCATGATAAAGAGTTCAGCGTAATCAAATTACCAAGTGAACTCCCACTTAAACCAACATCCCTCATAGTTGTTAAGTGGAACACGATCCAAATCCACCACACCAAACTCCGATCATCACGTGAGCCGATGTAGCTTCAATGGTGAACATCAACCATGTTGATCATATCATCCATATGACTCGTGTTTAACCTTTCGGTTCTTGTGTTCCGAGGCCATGTCTGCACATGCTAGGCTCGTTAAGCTAACCCAAGTATATCTGCCTGTGTGCCGAGGCCATGTCTGTACATGCTAGGCTCGAGCAACACCCGCTGTGTGGAACGTAGAATCCATCACACCCGATCATCACGTGGTGCTTAGAAACGAAGAACTGTCTTGGCGGTGGCATACTTGGGGGAACACGATCTTGAATTGAGTGAGGGATCATCTTATAATGCTACCGTCGTGCACACGCAGAATAAGATGCATAAAGGATAAACATCACATTAAAACAATGTGATATGGTATAGCCCTTTTCTTGCGTCTTGATCTCCATCTAGAACGCACGGCATGATCTCCATCATCCCTCTAGCAAGATGCATGGTTGCCTCCACCATCACGTTGCATCCACAACTATTGCTAACTCCTTAGCGATAAAGTAATGCAATTACATGGCGTATTAAGTTGACACGCAGGTCACAAAATAATAAGACAACCATTTGGCTCCTGCCGGCTGCCGATCTCATGACACGCAGGTCACAAAATAATATTACAATCAATGTGCATCTCATACAACAAATATTGTAAAATTGGGCTATACCAAATCACAACCACCCCTGCAAAAACAAGTTAGACGCCTCTCCCTTGATTTTTGCAATTTTACGTGGCTTCTAGGGGCTGCGTAAGAACCGTTCTTACCTACGCAAAAACCACAACGCTGATAATACAAGTTGCTTATTAACTTCTATAAGCCCTCCATTGTAAATCCGGTTTCACTATGATAAGAGCGACTGATGGTCCCGAAGAGCAAGGCCTTGATACCTGCAAAAGTAAACGGGATTAGGTTGAGACTCCAAGTGCAGAGTGTATAGTAAGTGGAAGACAGTTTTCCCCACGAGGGTGACTCGAGGGTTTAATATCGAACTCTCGGGGAATCTGAAGTGGTAGATTTATCTTCTTATCCTTCTTTTGGTTACCTACAAAACAAGGTTAGATGTTTTGGTCCTCAACCTCACCTGTGGTTGTCAAGCACAAGGTGTAAGAATGATATCAGGATAGTTATGCAATGAAAACAAGAAATAAATATGCAATGATGGTGGATGCAATGATAGATGATATTTTTGGGTTTTTGAATGATGTATGCAAGATGAAAAGAATTTTTGTATTTTCGGATTTAATGATGGATGAAAATAGAAAAGTGGTATATGGTGTTGGAAAGGTGTTTCTTATGATTAAAAATGGACCGGGGTTCATGATTTCACAAATGCACTCTCTCTTTATAAAGTGGTAGACAATGGAACACACACAGTTAACATATGAGATTGCAACACAGGGTTTGATAACAAGTTACTTAGATATATGGGCATCACGTCCTAACATAGAGATCTTTTGGTTATTAACCTCTCTTATACTCCACCAAGATGCGAACTAAATCATAACACCTCAGTAATTAAGATAACTCAGAGTATAGCATTAAGTATCTTGACATGAAGTGAAAATAAGAACATGCTAGATCTAGTCATGGAGTAGTGGCAATGGTCACGCCCACATCCCCGGTAGCATGGTATTTTAGTTTATCCCTAGTGAGGCAACAAAGTAAGGTAAAGATACCAAAGTGGATCGCAGAACTTTCTCTCACGTTCACTGCACTAGCCACCCCCTGTTACTTCAACTAATGCACACGTTCCCCCACACACGCTCTCATAAACATGCTTGATCAAAACAAGTAGACAAGAACGGGGTACATAATATGCATCTATTCTCATAACTGAAACAAACATTGCAATCTCAAACATATATTAACTCATAAAGATCCACCACAAAGGTATTACAACGGTGACCGTAATCATGTTCAGCAGCTCATACGGTGCTAATTAGTGAAACTCAAGAGAGGAGAGATACATAAGTTACTTCCACAAACCCATAGTCCAGAGGTGGACTACTCCCTCTTCATCATGGAGACGGTGGAGAAGTCGATGGAGAAGATGGATACCACGCCGGCAGCGCCCCGCCGGAGTTTTCCCCCTCCAATCTGCAGCTCCTGATCTCCGTTTCGGTGTTTCTGTGTTTGTGCGGCGCTCCTTCCAGAGAACGTCGGGGGACCTTTTTTATAGGCGTTTTTAGGTCAAGACGATGTCGGTGGAGAAAAGATCGAAGGCAACGGAGCCACGAGGCCCAAATGGGTGGGTCCCACGCGGCTACAGTACCAGGCCGCGTGGGCCCCCCTCGTTTGGCCCTCGAGCCTCGTTTGCTCGCTTCCTTTGCCCACAGGTCTTCTTCCTTCCAAATATTGACGCCCGTAAATTTCCAGGTGATTTCGTTGACGTTTTGGGTCCCTGAAACATTAAAATAAGAAACGGGGTTTTCTGCCTGTGCAGGGTTAATTCCATAAAAATAGGAAATAAATGAATATTCCCAAAAATCATTATAAAACATTGATATAACCCTTATATGATGCAAATATGATTGGAATATAAGCAATTAAAGTGCAAAGTTCATGTATGCATTTTACATGCATCAGCGACATACACCCGCCAGCCGCATATGCAAACCAGTTGCATGTCAAGTGCAGAACCGGTCTCAATCCGAAGACTGTAAAGTTGGTCCGGGCCGCTGCATCTTACCATGCCACAAAACCAAGAAGTACACGCGAGAGGGTAGCAACAATAAATATCAAACGCCACACAACTCCTTGTGTTCTATCCGTACAAAGCAACTACGCAAAGCACGGCTCTGATACCACTGTAGGGATATGCGCGACAGAAAATCAAAAAATTTCTCTCACATGCGGAAGCAACACCCAAAGATCTTATCTAAGGAGATGCAAGTAACGGGGAGGGCAATCAACATACCCTCGAAGAACACGAGCGTTGGACGTTAATCACAACGCAGCTTGGTGTAGACCTTGATGCGGTTCACTCCGATCAGCACCACAACGAGCGGTGCCTCCGAGATTTACACACGTACGGCTCAACAATGTCTCCTCTTCTTGATCCAGCAAGCTTGAAGGAGAAGTAGATGGGATTCAAACCAGCAGCACGACGGTGTGGTGGTTCGGTGAGCTCTCACGCGGGCAGGGCTTCACCAAGCCAAGACCACAAGAGAAAGGAGCAAGAGGAAGTGTACCGGCTTAGGAATCAATCCCATTCTTTCCCCAAATGGTATACTCCTTATGTAGGATGTGGGGAGGAGCTGTGAGGCTTGCCTCCTGAGCTTCCCCAGGAAGGAACCAGCCTCCAAATCTTCCCCTGGAAGAAACCAGCCTCCAAATCTTCCCCAGGAAGGAACCAGCCTCCAAGTCTTCCCCAGGAAGGAACCTAGCTGCCAAGACTTCTCAAGGAAGGAACTTGGCTGCCAAATATCCTAAGTGAGACGTTCGGGATAGTGGGCCCCACCATGGGACCCACCGGAACATTTCAGGAAAAACCCGATACAATATCGGTTAATTCCTGAGCCTTTCCGGAACCCAAAAACCACATTCCTATATATGAAACTTTATCTCCGGACTCCTCCAGAGCTCCTTGTGATATCCCGGATCCTATCCGGGACTCCGAACAACCTTCGGTCTCACCATTATAATTATCCCAAAGCTACTCTAGCGTTACCGAACTTTAAGTGTGTGACCCTACGGGTTCGAGAACAAGTGGACATGATCGACACTCCTCTACGATCAATAACCATTAGCGGGACCTGGATGCCCATAATGACTCCCACAACTTCAACGAAGATCGTTATCGGTGTGAACCACAATGTCAACGTATTCCATTTCCTTTGTCTCACGATATTTTACTTACCCGAGATCTGATCGGCGGTATCACCATACCTAGCTCAATCTCGTTACTAGTAAGTACTCTTTACTCGTTCCATAATACAACATTCCATGTGGCTAACTCTTTAGTCACGTGCTTGCAAGCGATACCGAATGTGCATTACCGAGTGGGCCCAGAGTATATCTCTCCGTCACACGGAGGACAAATCCCAGTCTTGATACATGCAAATCAACAAGTACTTTCGGAGATACCTGTAAGACACCTTTATAGTCACCCAGTTACGAAGTGACGTTTGAAGTTCCCAAGACGTATTCCTCAGTACCCGGGATAGACATAATCTCATGGTCAAAGAAACAGGATACTTGACAATACAAGACATGGCAATATATACTTATTGATCCGATCAATATTGCTATGCTTGGTTGGGTCTGTCCATCACGTCATTCTCCAATGACATGACCTCGTTATTAATTGACAACTCATGTCCATGGTTAGGAAACCATAACCATCATTAATCAACGAGCTAGTCTAGTAGAGGCTTACTAGGGACTCTGTGTTGTTTACATAACCACACATGTATTAGGTTTCCGGTAATACAATTATAGCATGGAGAATAAACATTACCATGAACATGGAAATATGATAATAACTCTTTATTATTGCCTCTAGGGCATATTTCCAACAACCAGAACTTTCCCTGTATGGTAACCCTATGGCACGCCATTTAACTGCATGCACTAGTCCGATTGAAAAGAAAATCATGTTTCTCATATCCCCAAAAATTTCATGTTTTAACTGTTCACGATGTTGAAAATTGCCTAATAATGTACCGTGAGGTAGATAAATTGTGTAATTCTACAAATCTTTCTGTTGACCACCCATCGAAAGATGCACCAAACTTCGAGCTTAACAGAACTAGTTGATTCGTAGATAAGAAGATACATTGATTCGTAGATATTTTTATTTTGCAAAGATACCGCCTGGCAGGTAGCTTCCCGTTAGCAAAACGTATGTCATTTCCGAAGAACATCCAAAATAGGCTTCTTCTAGATAAAAAGTATGTTAATACACGACTTAAGCTTAAATATAAAAGATAAAAAGTATCAATATATATTAATCCCATAGCCTTTGAGAAGAAGTACATATACTTTAGATCATTGAAATTCTACAGCTAGAATCTTCAGTTTACATAATGGAACCATAGCTGCAAGTTGCAAAGGAAGGAATTAAGCTTCGCCCATCATCTCTAATTCTAGCCGGAGGTGATATGTGAACCGAAGTACGCCTCAATTTCATTTGCATATCCTTCACCAAATTTAAAGTGCCCCGTTTTACTTAAAAGTGCGAGTATAGTGGATAATAGATTTTCTTTGAAATGTTATGTATATCATAGCAAAATGATGCATACCATGGTTAAGGAGACATTGACTAAGGGAAAAAAATCTACTTCAAGCGAAACTCGAAATAGAATGACTACAAGTCATACTCAAATTTCCATCTTACTTGAGCACATTAGTAGAGGACAAAGCCAAAAACGGAATCTCAATGCAATATAATCTCCTTCAACTGTCAAAACTCGCTCCCGTAGGTGTTGTAGTTTAGTAAAGATTAAATGAATGAATTTATGTTTGTGTCCAGTACAACTCAAGACTCTAGCTAGTAATTTACTACGCAAGTAACAATTAAATTAGTCTTCTGTGAGCAATTTATATGATTCATTCTCTAGTTGTAAGACAAAGACAATGTATAATTCTTGAAGTATCATTTTTTTAACATTTGTCCGCTAGAAATTCTGAACATAGCTTAAGTTTCTCAGATCCACCTTGCAGTGTTGAGTCCACCTGCAAAACCAGTTTTGAGGACAAACCGTAGCAAGCTAGTCTAAGCGACAAAAAATCATTTGAGCTCAGACGAACGAAATCACGAGAAATGACTAACAAATAGATTAAAACGAAATCTGATGGTAGGGTTATGGTTCCTACTCATGATTCTCATAATTGTTGCCACTGCTGATTCTCATACTTATTTCAACCGAACCCTCCAAGAGTGGTCAAAGCAATCAAAGGAGTAATCTTTTGAACCGAAGGAAGGCAAGATTGCAACTCAACTTTTTATTCCCCAAAACAGGAAAGGAAGAAAAAATAGCAGATTAGACCAGCCACCCTGTGCCAGTAAAGCGATTCAAACTTGCTTTGGTACCGGTTCCATACGATTCAAGCCCTCAGTCAAAAAAACGAATCATCTTTTTGATCCCGTTCCTAAATCCTAACCGAAGCATGCAATGCTTGTGGGACCTACAATCTTTGGATGTAGTGCATGCGATGCAATAGGCTAGCTTTGAGAAGCGAAGATGACAATAAAGTATGATTGCATGGCTGGCACACCCATTTGTGCTATAAATCCCTACTCACACAGTGCAGCACAACCACGCCGATTCCTAACTCTGGCAATTTTTTTGTTGAACCGGCGCGACGGTGTGGCTGGCCTTAGAAAACATGAAATTCGGCTACGATGAAACTAACAACTAACTGCGTAACATACTAACATGTTTCTTAAATAGCATGTTGTTACTTCCTGCAAGTTGGAGTGGAAAATATTTCTGCCAGACACTCCTACTGAAAGAGGAAAAATATTGAGGAAATTTACAACAGAATAACTTTTTTTTTTTTGAGGAAGGACCCGATCCATATAATCAGGAAACTCAGTACAACTTACAAGACGATCCAGCAAAGAAAAGAAAATTACACCTGGACCCCAAAAATTGCACAGAGAACCCCGAGCATCCTGGAGGAAATACAACATAATAACTTTTTATGTGTTCGGTGCAGCGATATCTAAAATCTATTGCTGAGGGGCATGCGCCGGTAGGTGATATATGTCAAACTACTTAATCAAAAGCAAACTACAGCGGTTTTATTCATGGAAATTATCAACCGTGGCCGGTGATCGCGCCACCCGTGGGCCTGGTGCGGGCTCGGGGTCGGCACCCACGATGTCGAGGCCGGCTCTTCGTTTGCGGCCGTGGCGTGCTCCACCACTGTCGGCCCCCGCTTTCCCGGCCCCAAAGGAGGAGGGCGAGCTCACCTGCTCCTCCAATGACCCGAATGAAGACCTCACTGGCATCGATAACCCTGGCGTCCTCTACGAGGTGGTCTTCGCCAAGTCTATCCGCTCGGAGAAGCGGCACGTGAAGAAGCAGCGCCGCCACGAGGCCTCGCGGCATCCAGGCGGAGTAGGAAAACCTTGTGTGCCAGCACGAGTGGGAGCTGGAGGCCATCCTCCAGCACCAGTACATCGAGTTCTCCTCCGAGGACGACGAGCGAGATGCCGGCGGCGCCTCCGCGGATGCAGGTCCGGTGAGGTGTCCCGGAGCCCATTTTGCATAGGATTAAGGTTAGATTTAGGTTAGTGTAACTACATCTGACCTCGTAGTTAACAAATTCTGGTACGTAAGCCTAGTTTTTTGACTAAATAGGCCGTAGCCCTGCTATATAAATATAGCAACAACCCGATACAACCAACAGTCACGATATGCTGGGGCGGCAGCAAACATACATCCAAAGCAAGGGGAAGAGAAGAAAAGAAGAAGAAACAAAAGGAGACATAGGCGGATCGACTAAAACGATGGTGACCCGCAACCGCTGCGCCCTCTCCAACAGAGAACCACCACGCTCCTAGCACCGAATCGACGAGTACCAAGCAGCCCCTTCAAGAAGGTACGCCATGCTGCTGCCCGGACCAGGGCACTGGTCCTAGGGTTTCCCCCGGCACGGACCTTCAGGAAGGAAGGATGCCACCCGGAGGCGGCACCGCGTCGGTGTCGAACAAATCGACAAGGATTTCTCCCGAAACCCCTTCCACCACCCCGGACGATCGGTAACACAGGAGCCCGCGAGGACGAGCCTCGAAACCACCAGACTAGCCGCCCACCACCATGCGCCAACGAAACCGAAGTCACCACCATCGTCGTCTCACCGAAGTAGTCGTCCAGCTGTCTGCCAGACGGAGGTGAGGAGAAAGAACCGGGCGCAGCAGTAGCGCGACCGAGCGGGAGGGAAAAACCTCCACCGCCGAGGACGGTAGTCGATCGGACGGGGCAGTAGAGCACACCAGTCTCTGTCAGGTCCGGCCGAGCCCAGCGGGCCCGTAAAGCCCCCATGGGGACATACCAGTCCTAATGGAGTCCGGCCGGTCCCGAAACGGGTCCGTGAAGCTCGCCGCCACGCTGCAACCAGGTCGGTCACCGTTGCCGCTGCACCTGCAACCTCCACCTCCCTACATCCGCAGAACGAGCCTCAGAACCGGCGAGCCCGCCCAGACCCAGATGGAGCCCGGCGGGTCCAGATTTGGGTCACGGGGCCCAGCCGTCGCCGCCCTGCTGCAAGCCGCTGCACCGCACCGCGCCACCCGCGAGCACGCTTGGAACGCCGCCGGGACACCACCCCTGGCCGAAGCCGGCCCACTGTCGCCTGAGGAGCACCGCCGCTGGGAGAGGGAGCCCCGCCTCCAGTCAACCACGGCGCGGGTGAGAACAGGCCGCCGCCGCCGGCGTCCACCGAGCCAAGCTCGGCAGCCCGTGCCGGCGGTGGCGACGGGAGAGAGAGAGCGAGGGAGGGCTGGGCGGGGAGGGCGGCAGGCGCGCCGCCGCCACGGGGGGCGACGGGCACGCTGGGGAAGGAGGGAGTAGGAGAGGAGGAGGGGAGGCGGCGGCGCGGGGCGGCTAGGGTTGGGGAGCGCTCGGGAGGTTCTACGTAAGCCTAGTTTCGATGCTCTGTATGTATTGCAGATGAACTGAATATGATGTAATCTCAAAAAAATTGCGCGAAGTTTTTCCTTTTGAATTTAAGGTTTGATTTGCGGTTTTTTGTTCTGCCGTTTGGTGTTCAGTTCCTTATACCACTTTTATTATTTCGAGATATAATGGATATGATAGAGATGCTCTAAAGACCTTGATCCGCGTTGCGTATGTCTGACTTGTTTAGTGAGCTGTGGGGTGGTCGCTTTGTATTACTGCATAGTCAGTCACAGTTGCTGCACAAACATTTGGAACTTTCATGTACGACAACAAAAACTTCACATACATTTGGAGTACTATCAAGTTTACAAGACAACGAATCTAAGCTCTCAATCTGAATTTGAGGTCGATATATGCGTGTTTGCGGATCTGAAGTTACCGAACATACTCTTTGTCGTTTCATTCGGTGAATCCGCATACCTAACCTACCTAAATGATGGAGCACGTCTAGAACACGGCTATCCTTTCGTTGATTTGAAACACGAGTCGACTCATGGCACGGGAGTCACCCAGAATTGATTATCTACGCGATGCGAGCGCTCGCACGGATCTTACGCGCGCGTTGACTTCTTCCTCGCCCAATTTATTCTCCTTCTTCCTCGCGCACGGTGGCCGAGCCTACGCCGTGGCGTAGGCGGCGGAGGCGAGTACGGACGTTATCGCGGGGGTGCGGGATCGGGGGAAGGGGGAGGGAAATCGAAGCATCGCTGCCGCCATCTTCCTCTCTGACAAGACGACGGCTAGGTCGAGCCGAGCCGGAGCCGCGGCGAAGGCGGCGACGAATCTTAACATGGGGGGGGGGGGGGGGGGGGGGGAGGGAATCGAAAGGATCGCCACCGCCATCTTCCTCTCCGGCGAGACGACGGCCAGGCTGAGCCGGAGCCGCCACTGGCCGCGGCGGAGGCGGTGACGGCGAGGACGAATCTTAACGCGGGGGGTGCAGGGTCGGAGGGAAATCAAAGCCTCCGGAGCAGCGACGCCGCCATCTTCCTCCACCGGCGAGATCTCAGGCAGCGGAATGTTCCGAGGAATATCCGTGCGTTCGCACGTGCAAACACTAGCATCCCCGGAGTTACCTAGAGAGACTGGCGGACCCAGCGGGTGGGCTGTGGGCCGTGGGCTACGCAGAAATTCAGAAAACGTTTTTTTCTGCTAAGAATCAAAAGATTAGAACCTCTCTAGATGGCCCAATAGGCCCAAATCATCCGAGAATGAAACGGCGAGCTCGTATCCCTAGTTCGCTCCATCGGCTGACGGTGCCGCCTCTGCCTCCCTCGCCGGTGGCCGGCCTCCCCTGCGGGCTGCGGCAGTTTGGCCCTGCCTCCCCTCGTCGGCCTCCTCCTGCGTCTTGCCTCCACTCGCCATCACCGGCCCTGCCTCCCCTCGCCGCGCGACCGGAGCAGTCGGTTGGAACCGCCAAGCCGGTAAGCCTCCTTAACTTCTTGTTCATCTTGTAAATTTGTAATTGTCCCCAACTTTTTTTTTTGCTTCTGTTAATTGTTAAGGTGTACTGATATTTTTTGAAATTCCCAAGTTAATTTCTATTTTTTGCTTGTGTTTGTTGTAATTGTACAAACAATTTCTTATGAAGAGAAATAGTGATATTGCGGCTCTTTATCGGAATCATGAATCAAAGAGGATAGCATCTTCTTCGTCACAGTTGGTTTTCTTATCATTAGATTTTAGGTTTGCTCCCTTTGTTCATGTTTTAAACTATCAGCCACCCCTCACGGCGACCGGCCTCCCTTGCGGGCTGCGGCTGTGTGGCCCTGCCTTCCCTCGCCGGCCTCCACCTGCGTCTTGTCTCACTCGCCGTCACCGGCCTCCCTGCGGGCTGCGGCTGTGTGGCCCTGCCTTCCCTCGCCGGCCTCCACCTGCGTCTTGTCTCCACTCGCCGTCACCGGCCCTGCCTCCCCTCGCCGCGCGACCGGAGCAGGCAGCCGGAGCCGCCAAGCCGGTAAGCCTCCTTAAATTCTTGTCCATCTTGTAAATTTGTAACAATCCCAACTTATTTTGCTTGTTTTAATTGTTAAGGTGTACTGATATTTTCGAAATTCCCAAGTTAATTTCTGATTTTTGCTTGTGTTTGTTGTAACTGTACAAATTCCTATGAAGAGAAATAGTGATATTATTGTGGCTCTTTGTCAGAATCATGAAGCAAAGAGAATTGCATCTTCTTCGTCACCATTGGATTGTTTATCATTAGATTCTAGGTTTGCTCGCTTTGTTCATGTTTTAAACTATTTGTATTGGAATCACGCACATTTAGACATATGTACGAAACTACTAGGGTCATAGTACATACGTTCTGTGTTTCAACTATGGCTTGCAATTTTAACCTGTTTCCATTTATTTAGCATCCTGGAGAAGTCGCTATAATAAACAGGGTGAATCGCAAAGTCGACAACAAGTAGTCGTCTGGCAGTCGATGGAGGAAGCTTGTGTTTCTATGGATCCTCCAGATTCAAGCTCAGATGCGATTGGTCCCAGCTTCAGGCGGACCTGCTCATTCGGATCTTCAGTAGTCTCGAAATCCCAGATCTCTTCAGCTCAGGTGTGGTCTGTCGTTCCTGGCACCTCCATTATCTGGAGACCCGTCGTCTCCGCCTGTGCTCTCCGAATCAGAGTCCCTGCCTAGTTTATTCCTCCGACGACCGTGACGCCAACACCGCCACCCTGCATAACATGTCCACAACAAGCTTTACCACGTCAGCCTCTCAGAACCCGCCTTCCGCACACATTACGTCATGGGCTCCTCCCATGGCTGGCTCATCATTGCTGATGAGCGATCCAACCTCATATTTGTCAACCCTGTAACCAGAGCTAAGATAGCTATGCTGTTATAAACGATAGCAGAGAAAACGACGAAGTAGCGAAAAGATCAACCAACGGAGACACGAGATTTAACGTGGAAAACCCCTCTAACAATGGAGGAGAAAAAAAACCACGGGCGCCAGCCAGCAATACTTCACTATATCGGGTGAGGTTACAAACGCCGGGGATTTACAATGTGCGACTTATCCATGACGGCGGCTTACAAGATGTATTTATAGGTGCCCTGACCTAATTTAGGTCGGTAACGTGACCTCCAAGTCGAGTACAACTCGTACCGTACTGATAAAGGCCAACTTCTCCTCGTCACAAGTTGGCCTTTATCAGTATATACGAATTTGGATCACCACAAAATAACATATGCCTCCACCCGAAACCATGAACAATGTTAGACTCCACCACAGCGAAGAGGGTTTGCCAGATGAATATGATATCCTCTACTTGGATCTGATCACTAGGGATTTTGACACTCAAACTGAGCCATATGATGTTACACTTGAAGAAGGCCGCTTCTACTTCTATATGAGGGTCGTACTTTCTTGTGATCCCTCCAACGGAAATTGCATAGTCCTCCGAGTACACTTCCAAGATAATCATCTCTCTTATGCTAGGGTCGAGGACACCAAATGGACTTGGATTGATGCAAATGAAGATTGCTGGTTTTATCAAGATATACTTTATAACAATAGTGATGGTCTGTTTTATGGTGTTCGTGGTAGAGGACAGATTGATGCTACTAATCTTAATGGACCTTCTACTGAAGTGAATATTATTTTGAAACCTATCATATCCTTTCAAGCACATAGCAGATATATTGTTCTAGCACCATGGGGAGATTTCTTTCAGATATGGAGACATGATAAATATAATGAGGAGGACGGGAAAAAGGACCGAGTTGCCGCCAAAGTTTTGTGTACAAGATTGATTTTGTTGAACAAAAGATCGTGGAAACAAATAACATCCAAGATCATGCTTTGTTCATTGGTTTCAACAGCTCGTTCTTTGTTCTAGTTAAAGACTTCTCTACATTGATTCCCAATAGCATATATCACACGGATGACTTGATGCATTATATCTTTTGTCATAGATACAGTCTTAGGCAGGTTGTTGTCTTTAATATGAAAGATAAAACTTTCAGTGAGTTATCACCCCTGGGTCAAATTCAAGATTGAACTGGCCACCTCCAGTATGGATTCAACCATCACTTACTTGAGGTTTGTGAAAATTACTTATTCATGACATATATAGATAATTTATTTATTGTAATGTTTTAGTTTTTTGTTATATGTATCATAGTTGGCCAGCTAGACCTTGTAATAGGAACCTGTGTCTGCGCCATCACTTCTAAGTAATGCGCTAGTGCTTTCCATTTCTTTGAATATGCTCCCTTGTAAATAAATGTTCCGGGTCCAAATTCAGTAGGATGAGATTGTTATAGTTGATTTTGGCAAATATACTTAAATGAGAACCCTCTGTGTTTCAAATGTAGCAACACGATGTGTAGAACTTGTGGTGCTGCTAAAAATGCTCAACTTTTTATGCTTCTTATGACCGTCAAACGTAATACTATAGTTAATTCTAGATCTAAATCTTGGATGGTTCAGTGCCTGGATATATTGACAACTAAATGAGGCTTACTAATAAATATAAAGTGCCTTAACTACTTTTTTAATATCCAACTTTGCAATTCTTCATTGGTCCCCGAAGCTTTACCTCAACATATCCCCTCTTTTCTAAGGTACTAGCATACAGTTTTGAATGATCCTAAAGCAAATTCTGATTTCTTTTTGTGTTGTAATGTCAGTTTTGAGTTTTCTAATCTATTGGTATCACTGTTTGTGATGATTGAAATTATTTATCATACTGTATAAGATTAGGTAATGCATTTCAAATTAAAGCTAAGATCAACTAGCTTATACAAAGTAATGATGAATAAGTCCAATCATGTAACTCATCAATCTCCAATTCTGCATAAAAGTCCAATCAATGATCACAAACTGTACGAGTAGTCATATTGCATTTTCTGAAACCCCCACACAAGATTAGCAATTGTGGAGATATTGCTAACTTCGCAGCAAGTTACTTTAATAGTCGGACCATCTGCGCAAAGTCAACTCTAATATTTTTTAAATCTAGCGTTTATTTGGTATAAATACCTAATAGTCATGTCTTTTGTGCTAAGAAACAGAATATTGTACTTAGTGCTTTCAACAGCATATTCCTGGCTATTCATCATAATTGATGCCTTTTGTTACTCCCTCCGATCCATATTAGTGGGCATAGCTTTGTCTAAATTCATATGTATCTAGTTAAGTATTTAGACTAGATACATGTGTATCTAGACAAGTTGTGCCCACTAATATGGATCAGAGGTAGTATTTGTTTTCAGATGCCTCATGTAAACAATCTGTTGAATGGATAACTGTTTATCCAGGCCTGCTATTCCTTCTTTACCAGCCGTCAAAATGATTACCTGACAAATGGGGGCATATCTCACTCGTGTCTAAATGCGAACGGCTGTTTTCAGGGTCCTGCCCAGCAATTATTAGATGATCATTTGTTTTCAATTTTATTATGTTTAACGACTTTGTACTAAATAAACCATTATATTATTCCAAAGAGGTATCAGCTTTGCATATAGGCTGAGCTGGCTATTGGCAGTTTATATATGAACTTGCAAAGTTAGTGTTAACTGCAGCCCCAAGGGCATTTTTGCTTTACTGAGTTGACGGTGACTGTGTGTTATGGTACCAGAACTTTCCCTGCGTTGTAACCCTATGGCAGGGGATTTAACTGCACACGCTATTCCAGTTGAAAAGAAATTCATGTTTCCTGTATCCCCAAAAATTTCATGTTTTAACTGTTCACGCGGTTGAAAAATCCCTAATATGGTACTGGAAAGGTAGATAAATTGTGTAATTCTACAAATCCTTCTGTTGATCACCCATGGCAAGATGCACCAATCTTCCAGCTCAACAGAATTTTGCAACATCACACACTTGTCTAGTGACGGGTGACTACATGCGGTTGTGCCAATTCTCAGCGGAACAATAGATGACTATTGCACCGAATATGGCAGCCAGCCAGCCACGCAACCCAAGGGCAGTCATTGTGTTAGGGTATTACTAGCGATAGACTTTGATTACAGACGATATAGTGGCGAATCCGGATTACAACGAGGTGGGGCGAAGCTCGGCCCCGGGCAGCCTGGGTCGTGGCCTGGGGCGTGGGAAATTTTCTTTCCTACATATAGAACTAGGTTTGTGCTTGGCCTGGGCTGTACAATTTTCAGCCCGCTTATTCTTTGAGTATCAACCACTGTTAAACCCATTAAAGCGCAGCCCATACTAGAAGTCATAGGTAGGAGGATAGATGAATCGGACAAATTCGTGAACAAAGCTGTCTATAAGCATAATAAAAAGTGTCGTGGGGGTAGATAACACGGCAGATGCTACCTTGGGGTAGCTTGAGTTGATGGGCAAGGCGACACTAGCGTCTGGGAGATTGTTTAGCATTGCAGGGACAAAGGATTTACCTAGGTTCGGCCTCTCCATTGGAGATAAAGACCTACTTCCTGCTATCTTGTTATTGATCTTGATCTCGATAACCCGGCTACGATAACAGAGCCGGATCTCGATCTAGGTTACAAGGTTGTGGTGTTTCTCTCGATGGTTCTCTCGCCTAAGCTTGGATCGTAAAGTCCTCCTCTACTAGAGCTCAGGGACCGGTTTATATAGACTACCGGGTCTCCTGGCGCTTTACAATACGAACCCGGGCTCTACCCAGACTCGGAATCCTATTCTAGCTCTTCTAGCCTTCGTATCCTCCAAGTCACGAACCGCCTCTGGTCTTCTAGAAACTTCCCTTCCTGAACCGGGTTACCGCCAAAGCCTCTGGCCCAGCAACATAACCCGGCCCATGTGTCGTGGTGGGATCACGGCAGATGCCATAGGTATGGCTAAGATGGGGCCGAATGGTCGTTGGGGGAATCCGGGGAGGGTTTATGCACTCAAGAAGTGCACACGCAAGAACACGCAAGAACACGAACGAAGAACCAAGAAAGCAAGAACACAAAACACACCACGATGTACCCTGCTTCGGGGCCCTCTTGCGGAGGTAACACCCCTACTGCAGCACTATCCTAGCCAGTGTATAGCTCAGAGTGACAAGTACAAGCTGCTCCTCGAGCTGTATGATGATACAATGGTGAGAACTTGAGGTAAAAGATGGAGCTAAACGGGAGGAAGAAGGCACTCCGAGGTGAATCCGAGGTGTTTCCGGGGTGTTCCGAGCTTCCTCCCTCTCTTTCTCTCTAGATCAACTAGCTCCAGCGCGGGGGGGGGGGGGGGGTCTCTCTCTTTTTCTTGGATCCTCCCTGGCTGGAGGGGGTGAAGCCCACTATATAGGCCAGCCGGGTTACCAATGTGCCCCTCGCAGAACACTGTTGCCATGCCTCTGCAACGGTCACCACCGTACCACCGTACCTCGGTCAGGGACAAGACGTGGCTTGCCCATCTCCTGTAGCCTAACGGCAGAACTAGCATGTCCCCTCTGACCGAGACAGGACGTGGCCTGGCAGAGCTACCTCGTAGCCTTTTCCCAGACCTCGCGTAGCCAGCGATCAGAGACGTGCAGGCCCGCCGAACCCGGAGCACGCCTCTGCCATGCTCCTTGACAGACGCTCCCGTGTCAGGCGCTCCTGTACCCGGCTGGAAGTGACAGGAGCATTGACTCCTGCCCGACCTACAGCCCACCACCTCGGTTAGCTCGACACGGATGTGACGGGCTCCGTACCTCGGGTCTTGCGCTTAATCTCCTTTACCAGGTCGGATCTTGCTTCCTCCCCACAGCTTCTCCTGCACTCACAGCACAAACCACTGCACCGAGGTAGTTAGGTCGGCTGAACATAGCTCGGACAGTGAACCACGGCCCAGGCCAACAGTATACCTCGGACCCCTCTTGGCCAAAATAGGTCGGCCTGTACTCTCCAGGTCAAGATGAAGCTCGGACCTTCCCAGGCCCAAACAGGTCGGCCCTTTCCGTACCTCGGCACTACTTCGAACACCACCTTATGCCAAGCCTTGACCCTACCCGGGGATACTCCCCCGACACCATGCTGATGGTTAGCTGGCCTGGCCGGGCCTCCTGCCTGGCGGGTCATGCTTCCCTCTTCATGGGCCTACCGGGTTATTATCCCCCCATCAGTAGCCCCCAGATTAACTTGGTTGCCAGGTTGGCATGCTCGGCTTCTTATTCTTGAATATTGCTTCTTTGAGCAGAGCTGATATCCTGGCCAGCCGGGTTAATCACCTGAAACATAAGATAACAGATAACAAATTTAACATTAGAACATGCCTCTTTTCTCCTTTGCTTGGCCAGTTTCTTTGGCGGTTCACGCCGTAACCCGGTTATCCCTTGCCGGGTTCCGACGCCCGGGTTTCACTTTCAACACTTAGTGAAAACTATCACCCAACTATAACTCCATCCTTATCCATCTTAATCACGATCTTATCATTTAATACTCCGTAATTATCTCATTCCGTTTGTCGTTGACTTTTAGTCAAAGATCCTTATCTCTTCACTTTTTACCACAACACCCCTAGGGTTTTCACTGCGCCTATAAATAGGAGACCAAGAGACACCACGGTCATTTTTCCCCATCCAGTTCATCTTCTTCCTCGCGCGCGCACTGTAGCAACCGCGGATCCAATCTCAAATCGAGCCTCCCATCTCCTGCAAGAAGATCCACAGGTACGATTACTCCACCTATCCGTGCTCCGCACTTGATTCCAACTTGAATCTCATCCAGATTTGCTTTGCATTTCCCTCTCCACGCATCTACATCTAGAACTAGGGTTTCACACCTCCATTGTTGTGCTCAGAGAACCCCGAAGCTTCTCAGCCATGGTGAAGGACAAAGCCAAGGCCGGAGCTCCCCGTGCGGCGAAGAAGCTCGCAAAGAAGCCTCACAGCGCCCACGCCGGTGCATCTGGCTCCGCCGCCCCCGCTGCTACTCAGGTCAACTGGACCAAATCCACGGTGACGACCTTGATGCTTCAGGAATATGTGAACTGCGGCGAGCTCCCTCCAAAGGATGAGATCCAATGGCGCGCTGCTGGAGAAGAAATCCGCCCCAGCCCCAAGGAAGGTGAAGTGGTGGTTTTCCTCGACCACGTTCAGCGCGGCCTTCGCCCCCCGGGTTCCCTGTTTTTTCGCCGGGTCTTGAAGTACTACGGCCTTAGGCCTCAAGACATCGCGCCCAACTCCATGCTGAACATCAGTAACTATGTGGTGTTCTGTGAAGATTACTTACAAATGGCTCCAAGCCTCGAGCTGTTCCTCGAGTTCTTCTACTGCAACCCCTCTCGCAAGGATCAAGTACTTCCATATGGGGGAGTTGCAATCCAGCGCCGAAGGGAATGCGATTTCCCGGCTCTCCTTCTAGCCAGCCATCCCAAGGGGTGGCAAAACACATATTTTTACTGCCAAGACACTTCACCAGAATCTGACGATGCCCGTTACCCGGCTTTCCGGAACTCGGGCTTAACATATGATGCCAAAATGAATAGTTATGCCGATGACGCCGAGCGGGTCAAGCTCGAGCCCATTCTTCGCCGGGCCAGAGCTTTACTCGCCCATGGCCTCAAGGGCACAGATCTGGTCAAGTGCTGGATCGGTTGGTTCATCCAGCCACTCAGCATCAGGACCCGGCTAATTTGCCAGTACACTGGTGAAACTACAGACAACTTGCGTTACTCTGAGATGACGCTCACTGATGATCAGCTTGTGAAGAATGCCAAGAGATTGCTTGGCGAAAAGAAAGATGCCATTGCACTGAACGGGCTCGCCCCATTTAGTGCCAAGAACAAACCCCCCACGGTAAAGCCAATACTCAATCCATTTTGTTTACTTTAACCCGGTAAACTCATCCATAGACTGTTATTTACTGTGACTGCTTTTTCTCAGGACTCCAAGTGGTGGAGCGTGGATTTTACCCCAACATCCTCTCCTGATGGGGAGGACACAGAAAGTGAAGACGACGAAGAAGAAGAAGAAGGTGAGCTAGACTCCGTAGGCCGGCTCTTCCTCCAGTTGATTAACAACGAAGTCCCCAACAAGGACACCTCTACTGATAACCCGGCAAATTTTATTCCAGGCCCCACTGACCCGGCTTCTGACGTAGCGCCGGGTCCCCAAGCTACTGCAGCTCCTACTCAGAAGAGGACCCGGGCCACCATTGCCAAGGTACCACATTCTCTTTTCTCAATCTTCATGATGAACTCATCTCAAACTTAAGCACAATCACAGGAAAAGGAGGCTGAGAAGGAGGCTGAGGCGAACAAGAGACGCCGAACCCGGTCTTCTACAAGCCAAGCTTCCCTGAGCCCAGGTATCCCTCAACGCTCTTTATCAAGCTGGGCCAAATCCATCCAGAAGACGCCCAGCAAACAGTTCCCTTTAGCTGGCAAGATCCGGGTTCCTAAACCATCTCGTTTGTCAGATTCTTCCTCGGATGGTGTTAGCACACCCGAGGATTTCCAGATCAACGCCGGGTTAGAAATACTTCACACATCTTTTCCATACTTTACTTCACTGTCCCATTCTTGTTTAACTAAGACATTATCTTGTTCCAGTGCCAGGGCTTTTATGGATGAAGACCCGGAATCTCCTCCCGCGGCGTCTCCTCCTCCAGCAACCACAGAGCCTTCTCCTATGGAGGCACATATGAAGAACCAGAGGACAAAGACGAGCCAAGGGAGCAAGCAACCCCCGCGGCTTCTCCAAAAAATATTGTTGACCCGGTGCCAGAATCCTCCCCAGCTGCTCACTCGCCCGGGTTAGGCTCTGGGACTAAAGAAGATGAAGTGCAGGTTACTGGGACCCGGCACGTTCCAGTACAAAATGCTCCTGAGACTCTTGCCAAGGTGCCAGCCCCAGATGCTGACCCGGCAACTCCTGCCAAGAACAAGAACCCGGCTTCCTCCTCAAATTCACCGGCTCTGGACACCATGTCGTTCCAGCACTTTGCGACGAATATTTTTCTCGCCTAGCTCAACACAAGACCCTGGAGACAGAACTGGTCGCCCTGATCCAAAAACGATATCAGGTACCCATTTTTACTTCTTGCCTATATATTTTCTTGCATAACTATACCCTGAGTAGCCCCCAAGCTCTAAGTTCATCACTTGTGATGAGCTTGGTGCTTAAATATGCATTCCTTAGGTAAAAACTTCAAACCTGTAGCCCCCAAGTGCCGGGTTGTCTGTTTACAGCAACCTGGGACTAAAAAACTTCCATCATTTAAAACTTGCCCATTTTCACATCAAAACTTTGAACACTGTAGCCCCCAAGTGCCGGGTTGTGTGCCTGCAGCAACCTGGGACTTCTTTATTACGTTGAACAATTGAACTTCAAACTGAGTAGCCCCCAAGTGCCGGGTTAGCTGTCCACAGCTACCTGGGACTTACAGTTAGAAATTTTCAGACTTTTTGCGCATGTAGCCCCCAAGTGCCGGGTTGCACGCCTGCGGCGACCTGGGACTAACATAACTTTTTGCATCTTAACAGGAAGACCATGCCAAGGCCCAGGCTGAGATCACCCGGCTCACTGACGCTGCCAAAACTGAATCTGAGACCCGGGCTGATCACTCAGCTCAACTCCAGGCCTTGGAAGAAAAGATTACTGCCCTGACGCAAGAAAACTCCGATCTGAAGAAGGACATGCAGGAGAACGAGGAGAACTTCCAGGAGCAACAGGAGACCCTGCAGAAGCAGCTGGATGAAACCAACAACGAGCTGACCCGGCTAAAAAGAATGATCACCTCTATGGTTGAATCTTTAGTGGGTAAGCACTACTCCTTTGAATTTCAACCTAAACTGATCAAAAGACCCGGTTTTTGAAATTCACTGTTACCTTTTCCTTACACAGGCCCTCGTGATGGGAACCTCCGCAAAACCGCTGCAGAGAAGATCAAATGCATGTACACGCTGACACGTCAGCTGTACTTTGGCAGCTGCGAGGTCATCAAAGCCGCTAGGCTCTGGGAGAACCCGCCAAGCAAGTACACTGAAGTCCTTGGGCATCTGTCAACAATGCCGCAATGGATCCATCTGCTCAAGAGATCAGCTTGCAGGGCCGGGGTGATGCGAGGTCTTGCCTTGGCAAAGGCCTACCATCCCCAGCTAAACCCGGCTCCACTGAAGAAGGGCTTTCCTCAGTTTGACACTGATGGCAAGAGTTCGATAAGAAGTGCTACGCCCGGGTTGTGAAGCAAACCCGGCACGTTGCCACTGTAATTGCCAGCAAGATGAAGCTCACCACTTTGCAGCTTGGTATACTGAAAATGATGAAGAGATCATGGATGACGAGCCACAACGCGTCGATCTCCTCCAAAGCTATAAGGATTCCATTGACCCGGCAAAAATGCTCCTGGTACCTCCACTGCTCCCAGCTCCTCTACGCCAGTTATTCCTCCTCCGTCACGGGCGATAGCTGAAGAAGATGATGAAAACTTCTTCCAGCCACTTCGAAAAATCACCCGGCGCAAGACCAAGGCCAAAGAAACCGACGAGACCAAGGAGCCAGAGGCTAACCCGGCGGCCGCCGAAGAAGAAGACCCGGCAAAGACCGTCGAAGAACAACCAACCGGCTCTCCTCCCCGTGACCCGGCTCCTGAAGCCAAAGCTTGAAAACTTACGCAGATGCTGTTATCTCTGCAAGAAAACAATCTTTATTCGGCCCTTTGGGCGTTTATTGTAATAACTTTTGCACTGTTGCACTATGCCTGTGATGGTGCGCCTATGCACCTGATGAAACTTTTTATGCTACTCTCAAACTTTTGCTATGAAATATGCCTCTTCTGTGGTTTTGATGACCCTTTTGATTTCTTTAACTGTGAGCCGGCTTTCGCATGGATACCCTGTCGCTACTTCTCTGAGAAAAACAGGGTCGAACCAAGTCCCAATGGGCTTCATGGTTGATTGAATTTCCAGGTGAGCAATCAGGCCATAAAATTGCGAGTCACATCAGCTCAACAGCAAGATAACCAAGAATAAACTAGTGGCATAAAGCCGGGTCTTGGGATTGCAGCTGCAAACTATTGTAGTAGGAGCCCCCAAGACCTGGATCAATGTTTATAAAGTAATGGCTTAACTATGCAACATTACCCCATTGATCCTCATACTGGTGGGACACGCTCTCTGGGCGTCCTCAAAGATAACTATGCACTTATTCTTATGACAAAAACATAAACAACTAAAACGTAAACTTCACCTTCATACCTCTGAATCCAAAGTTATGGATACTGTAACGAAAACTGCACAGCCGGGTCACGAAACATCGAGACCCGGATGACCGTAAAAGCCGGGTCTTGGGCGAGCCCCCAAGGACAAGCCCCCAAGACCAAACTTAATCATAAACACTACTATCAAACATCAAAAAAGAAACGAAAAGAACACAAATTTCTGTTCAACCTTCACTTTATTGATAGAAAAGGTTAGGTCAGCAAGCCGCCTCATTAAAAACCTTCCAGTCCCCTTAGGTACCCTGGTAAGGAAAAGAGCGCGTCTGAAACCTGCTGCCTGTTACATCGTGTTTTACATCTCATATCTCTTTCTCATGCTAAGTATAATATGGGCGCAGCTGCGCAATATTCCATGGCCTCTCACGCTCTTCCAATGAAAAGGTAGAGTGCGATGTGTCATTAACAGACTCGGACTTTTCTCTTGCATCCACCAAATAATATGAACCATTGTTCAATTTCTTGCTTATGATGAAGGGCCCTTCCCAAGGGGGAGATAACTTGTGCATCCCTTCTCTGGATTGCACCCATCGTAGCACTAAATCTCCCTCCTGGAAAGTGCGAGTTTTAACCCGGCGACTATGATACCGCCTCAAATCTGCTGATACACTGCTGATCTCTCCAGTGCTTGTTCTCTATGCTCCTCAAGCAGGTCCACAGAATCCTGCCGGGTCTGCTCATTTTCTGTTTCAACATAAGCCGCCACGCGAGGCGAGTCATGAATTATATCACTTGGCAAAACTGCCTCTGCCCCATACACCATAAAGAAAGGGGTCATCTTTGTGGATCTGTTTGGTGTTGTGTTGATTCCCCAAACTACTGATGGCAACTCCTCAACCCACGCTCCAGCAGCTCTGAGACACGGGACCCGGAGACGTGGTTTCAAACCTCGAAGCAACTCCTGATTTGCTCGTTCTACTTGTCCATTGGCCTGTGGATGAGCAACTGAAGCAACATCTAAACGTATACCCTGATTTCCACAAAACTTTGCCATCTCACCAAGGGACATGTTAGTACCATTATCTGTGATGATACTATGAGGATACCCAAACCTGTGTATGATCTGCTTCAAAAACTTGACTGCTGTAGCTGCTTCACAATTAGTAACAGGCATCACCTCAACCCACTTTGTAAACTTATCAATGGCAACCAAGAGGTGGGTTTTCTTGCAAGGAGACATGCTAAAAGGACCCACCATATCAAGCCCCCAAACTGCAAAGGGCCAAGTCAAGGGTATTGTTCGCAACTCCTGAGCCGGCACATGAATTTGCCTTGCATATCTTTGGCAACCATCACATCTACTCACCAAGCGCTCTGCATCTGCCTGAGCTGTGAGCCAGAAGAAGCCGTGTCTGAAAGCTTTTGCTACTAAAGACCTTGTTGAAGCATGATGACCACAATCTCCCTCATGAATCTCTTTCAAAATTTGCCGGCCCTCCTTTCCAGACACACATCTCTGAAATACTCCAGAAACACTTCTCTTATATAACTCGCCATCAATAACTACGTAGGCCTTAGCCCGGCGCACAATTTGCCGGGATATAACTTCCTGCTCTGGCAGCTCTCCACGCAAAAGATACGCCAAATAAGGTTCTGTCCACTCTGGAATTTCATGAGTTGCTGCTACCAATTGCGAATCCGGGTCTTCCTGACCCGCCAGTTCCTCTACGCCCTGAGGCTTGACTGATGGAGTCCATAGCTCGTCCAAGAAAACGTTAGGTGGAACCGGCTCTCTGCGTGAGCCGAGTCTTGACAAAGCATCTGCAGCATCATTTTTCCTGCGGTCAATATGATCCACCTGATAGCCTGAGAAAAACCCGGCTACCCTGTCCACCTCTCTCCTGTAAGCCGCCATTGTCGCATCTTTTCTATCCCATGTTCCTGAAACTTGCTGTGCCACAAGATCTGAATCCCCATAACAATTAATATGCTTGATGCTCATCTCCTTTGCCATACGCAAACCATGTAACAAGCCTCATATTCTGCCACATTGTTAGAGCAATCAAAGTGAATTTGCAAAACATAGCTCAGCTTATCACCCTTGGGAGAAGTTAACACAACTCCAGCTCCTGAACCTTGTGCTTGCTTAGACCCGTCAAAGTGCATAACCCAAGGTTTGAGACCCGGCGCAAGAGGTGGTGCACTCAACTGTGTCCAATCATTAAGAAAATCCGCCAATGCCTGCGATTTGATAGCTGTACGAGGCACATAGTCAATGTGGTAAGGCCCCATCTCTATTGCCCACTTGGCAATTCTTCCTGTAGCTTCTGAATTCCTGATAATATCTGCTAAGGGTATTGAACTCACCACTGTGATTGGATGCTCCTGAAAATATGGTTTCAACTTTCTACTTGCCATGAAAACACCAAATACTAGCTTCTGCCAATGCGGATAGCGCTGCTTTGCTTCTGATAACACCTCACTAACATAATAAACCGGCCTCTGAACCGGGTTTTCCTTGCCTTCCTCCTTACGCTCGACCACCACCACAGCACTCACAGCTTGAGGCCCGGCAGCGACGTATAACAGCATGGGTTCCTTGGGACCCGGGGCCGCCAGAACTGGCGCTTTTGATAATTGTTTCTTCAGAGCTTCAAATGCCTCGTCTGCTTCCTGATTCCACACAAAATTGTCTGTTTTCTTGAGTAACTTGTACAAAGGTATTGCTTTTTCTCCGAGCCGGGATATAAACCGGCTTAGCGCAGCCACACATCCTGTCAACTTCTGAACATCTGCCAATTCCTCAGGTTTTTTCAAACTCTGGATGGCTCTGATTTTTTCCGGGTTTGCCTCAATTCCACGCTCTGACACAATGAAACCGAGCAATTTTCCTGCTGGAACTCCAAACACGCACTTTGTAGGATTGAGCTTCATCTTGTACTTCCTCAAATTTTTGAATGTTTCTGTAAGGTCACTGATAAATGACCCGGCTTTTTCTGACTTGATCACCACATCATCCACATAAGCATGCACATTGCGCCCAATCTGATCATGAAAACAATTTTGAATGCACCTCTGATAAGTTGCTCCTGCGTTCTTCAACCCAAAAGTCATGGTCTTGTACAAAAAGCACCAAAGGGGGTGATGAACGATGTCTTTTCCCAATCCTGCCTGTTAAGCTTGATCTGATGATAACCTGAATATGCGTCCAGAAAACACAAGAGCTCGCTGCCTGCCACTGCGTCAACAATTTGGTCGATGCGCGGCAGTGCGAACGGGTCTTTTGGACAATGCTTGTTGAGACTTGTAAAATCAATACACATCCTCCACTCATTATTTTTCTTCAGAACCAAAACCGGGTTAGCCAACCACTCTGGGTGGAAAACCTCCATGATAAAGCCGGCTTCCAATAACCGGGCTATCTCCTCTCCTATAGCTTTTCTTCTCTCTGCGTTCATTTTTCTCAAACCTTGTTTCACCGGCCTTGCCTTTGGATCAACATGTAAACGGTGCTCAGCGAGTTCAGTCGGAATGCCTGGCATGTCACTAGGTGTCCACGCAAAAACATCCCGATTCTCACGGATGAACTCGATGAGCGCGCTTTCCTATTTATCAGTTAGGCTGGTCCCTATGGCGAACTGCTTGGAGGAATCCCCAGGCACAAAATCCACCATCTTAGTATCCTTTGCTGCTTTAAACTTTGCCCTGTCATCTTCTGTTGTTGGTTTTTTGAGCGCTTGTTATCCTGCGGGTCAAGATTAGACCTGTAAGCTTTCAACTCCTCTCTAGCACAAGTTCGCTCTGCCAGGGCTGCATCTCCCTCGTCACATTCTGCTGCAATTTCTCTGTTACCATGAACAGTGATGATCCCCTTGGGACCCGGCATCTTCAACTGCAAGTATACATAACACGGCCTCGCCATGAACTTGGCAAAGGCCGGCCTTCCAAACAACGCATGATAAGGACTTGGAAATTTCACCACCTCAAAGGTGAGCCACTCTGATCTGAAGTTATGGATAGACTCGCCAAAAGCAACCTCTAATGAAATTTTTCCCTCAGGTGTAGCAGACTTCCCAGGAACTATACCATGAAATATTGTTGACGTTTTCTGCAACTGTGACTCCTTCAGACCCATACGCATAAATGTTTCCCAGTACAAGATGTTAATGCTACTGCCACCGTCCATCAAAACCTTCTTTAACTCAAAGCCATGAACTTGAGGAGCCACAACTAACGCAAGCAGACCCGGGTGCTCCACCACATCCGGGTGATCTGCTCTGCTCCAAGTAATAGTATGCTCTGACCATCTCAAATACCTTGGTACCCCTACAGCCACTGAATTAACTGCCCTTTTGACTATCTTTCTCTCTCTCTTGGTCGTGCCACTGGTATATATATGATATTGGCCAAGTTGCCTCGGCTGGTTCGAGAATCCACCCTGATTACCTGTATTTTGGCCGGGTCCTGTATTTCCAGTTGGTACCGCGTTTGCTCCAGTTAGAGGCCCGCAGCCGGGTTAGCACTCGGGCCGGGTCCTCCACTCCTGTTTGCTCCTTGCAGAGCTCTCTGAATCTCATTGTTTTTCCACCTGTTCAAATCTACACACTGGGCCAATGAATGATTGGCGGGTCTGCCGTTCTTGCTATGACGAGGACACGGCATCCTGAAGGCCTCTTCAGTGCTCATTGGGCGTGTTCCTTGATAACTATTTCCACCACCGTAACTCCCATTATTTCCCTGATAACCTCTGTTTTCCTGATAATTCCCATCCATCCTTTGCCTCTGAAACCCGGCATTTGCATTTGCAACTAGCTCTGAGTTTCCTTCCTGATGCCCACGCTTGTGCTGGTTCTGATTGCTGTTGTTATTGTTTCCCGGGCCATTGTTCTTTCCTCCATTGTTCGCAGCACCTTTCCCTTTTTCTTCCTCACTATCATCCTGGGTTTTGTCCGTGGCTGCGTGTCTGTTGCACGCATCCATCAACTCTGCCATAGTAACGGGCTTAACCCGGTGTCCTTCCTTCATGCGGCCCAGCTTCTGGACCAAGGGAGCGTACTTGCAAGTTTTCTCCATCGATGAAATTGCATCCTTGGGCTCGATACCTGATGAAGAGTGCAGGATCTCCGTGACCCGGCCCATCCAGTGACGAGCTGACTCGCCCTTCCTCTGTACGCAACGATCAAGATCTTCAATGGAAAATAAACGCTTGCACGTGCCCTGAAAGTGCTTGATGAAAATTGTTTTCAACTCATCCCAAGAATTGATAGATTTCTCTGGCAGATTCTTGAACCACAACTTTGCTGCACCATCACTCATCATCAAATACATATACTTTGCACAAACGTTCTCTGTGGCATTGCGTATACACATCGCCATCTCATACTGCTCAACCAACTCGCCGGGTCTGTGCTCGGCTCATAATTGGCAATCTTGCTTGGCTCCTTGAACTTCTCAGGGAAAGGCTCTGCTCTAATGGCATCTGAAAGACACTTGGGACCCGCCAAAGTGGAAGAACTTGCTAAAAGATTAATGTTACCCGGCGAGCTTGCAGATGCTGCTGGCACGGGACCCGGTCCTCCTTGTGGTGCTCCAGCTGCTGGTACTGCCGGGTTTGCATTAGCTGCACTCCTTCCTGCCGCGATCTATTGACTATCTGCTGAGCCACAGAAATTGCAGGGGCGGGTTGATACTGCTGATTATTCTGGTTTTGGTTCTGCTGGGGCGGGTTTTGCTGCTGTGCCGCGGCAAACCCGGCCAATGGCGGGTTTCCCCCATGGCGACTCTTGCTACGATATGTTGTAATGAAGCGCACTTTTCTCTTTTGAATACTGAACTTGCTGAGCAACCGCAGTGCGTAACATGTCAATGGCACGCCGAGCTTCAACCTCTGCTGGCGAGTCTCCTAATGGAATACGATCAAGTGCTAAAGTTGCGGCATATACGTTATCTGCTGGATTGGAATAGTGACCCGCCGGCGTATGAAACCTTGGTGTCCTGGGCGGCAGACCCGGATTTCCCCTGGCTCCCCCAGCGAGAAGACCCGGCGCCGCTGCAACTGCAACCCAGCTGCTCCTGTTCCTCTGTCTGGTTCTACATTTGCTCTAACAACTGGAGCCACCTGGGTTACACCAACTGGTTGATCTTCTGGGGTCTAAACAATACTGCTGGATTTATGGCGTTTTCTCCAGGGCCAGCCGGCTCTGGTGCCTCCTCCGGTGTGCCCTGGTCATCTCATTGAGACGATTTTCCTCATCCTCTAATTGCTTTCGCCTAACTCCATATCTTCTTTCTCTGCCATTGTGTCTCTGCGCACCTGCTCCAAGGCCCGGCGTGCTGTATCCAATTCTATAGCTCTTGCTGCTGCGTTCTCTGGAGTAACAATCCTCGTAAGTGCTGTTGGATCTAGGACCAGGCCATTGTTAAACATGGCCCGGGCCCCAGTTGCATTGTTTCTTTCCTCACCCTGAGCTCGGTTATTGAGAAAACCGAAGCTATTCCTGTAACGCGCTGTTTTCACTTTCCTCTGATACCGAAGCCGGGTCTCCATCAACCCTTTGACCCGCCAGCTCCAACACTGGTGGCAATTGTTGCTGCTGCTGACCCGGAGTAAAAGCTGGTGGCACACCGTTGACGGTGATGCCCCGCGTTGATCGAAGGAGCGGTGTAAACCGCCACCCTCCTAACCGGGCTTGGAACGGACTCTTGCTCCTCTTCGTCCTCTTCTTCTACTCCATATCCGAACCGGCCTTCGAACAAGGGCAGATCGATTCTGAATCTGCATAGTCCACCACATCACCCGGGATGGAGCCGGGTTTCCCGATCTCTCCTCGTGCACGTCCAGGGGCAGCTCATCTTCAGCCGTACCAACTGATTCTTCTCCATCAGATTGAACAATTGTGGCAGCTCCTGACACAGATTCATAGTCTCCATCACTAGCAGATCTAGTTGCAATCATACCAACAAAAACGTTAAACTTGCCAATTGGAATAACATCACCTGATTCAAGTAGATCTGATTCCGGCCCCCAGCCAAAATCATCAACGATGGGCTCTCCTTGCGAATTGAGGGTGATCTCGCCGAAAACATAGTTCTCTACTCCTTGCCTTGCTTCTCCCATGATGGTGACACCTTTCGAGGCGTTTCCCACAGACGGCGCCATCTGCCGTGTTATCTACCCCACGACAAAAAGGAACAGCGCTGTGTCCTAATGTACGCACATATATTAGCCTTGTTCATGCACACCGCTCCGGTTGTTTATCCGCTGGAGAATATAGGCGTGTGGGGATATTTTTAAGAGACAACATTATGCATGTATTTTTTTGGCCCGGGGCGTCGTCGAATCCTGGCTCCGCCACAGACGAGGTTCAAGACAGGAAGGTAGCTAGAGATGCAGGAGACAAGTCTCCGCCGCCGGGTTCGTGATCCCAAGATACCGCTCCTCTGTCAGGACGAAGCTTCTTGTAGCAGAAGTTGGTCGCATCAGCGTGTCCAGTCTTGGGCCATGTATTTGCGGTTGGGTTGGACCAGGCGCTTGGGCTGTCGTGGGCTGAATGAGATGCCCATGTCACTCTCTTGTGATGCTGGTGAAGTAGAGGTCCTGACATCCGCTTCTCCTTGAATTGCGGCGTGTCCCAAGCCGCAGCCTCCGAAAATCTTTGTTGCAACTCCTCCTTGTCCTTCCAGGTAATGTCGAGTACCGCCGGATCAGACCATTGTACCTGCACCCGCTCCTTGCGACCAATGGGGCCCTTCTTCCAGTGATGACTGATGATCTTCACATGAGTAACAGGATGATCAGCGACAACTGGGAGTTGAGAAGAAGCGGGGGGGGGGGGGGGGGGGGGGGGTACCTGGCAGTAGAGCTTTCCGCCGCTGGGAGACGTGGAAAACAGGGTGAATTTTGGATGAACTTGGTAGAGCCACTTCACAAGCCACTGGATTGATGCTCTTCAGAATTTGATAAGGCCCGAAGTAACGAAATGCCAGGTTGTGATTTGCACGCCGTGCCACGGAAGATTGGACGCACGGCTGAAGTTTGACAAAAACTTGATCACCGACTTCAAATTTGCGCTCCGATCTCTTCTTGTCTGCTTGTTGTTTCATTTGTTGCTGAGCGTAGTGGAGATTGTGTTGAAGAAGTTGTTGCATCAACTGACGTTCTTCGAGCCACTCCTGCAGAGGAGGCATAGAGCAGACCGCTGCTGGTTCAATTCCCCAATGGCGAGGCTCATGTCCGTACAAAGCAACAAATGGTGATGTCTGTAGGGCCGAGTGGGGGCTTGTATTGTACCAGTACTCAGCTAGTGACAGATATGTGCTCCATTTGCTGGGGCATGCGTGAGCAAAACATCTGAGATAAATCTCTAAACATTGATTTACCCTTTCTGACTGTCCATCTGTTTCAGCATGGTAAGCTGAGCTCATATGTAGTTCTGTGCCAATGAGAGAGAAGAGTTTTTTCCAGAACCTGCTTGTAAAGATTGGATCCCTGTCGGAGACAATTATCTCAGGTAAGTTGTGTAGCTTAAACACGTTGTCCATGTATGCCAATGCTACTTTTGCTGCTGTAAAAGGGTGGTGAAGGGGAATAAAATGAGCATAGCGTGTCAACTTGTCAACCACCACCATTTTACAATTTGCAGACCCAGATGTGGGAAGCCCTTAGATGAAATCCCTCATGACCATCTTCCACGCTTGATCTGGAGTTGGAAGAGGCTGTAGAAGACCTGGGTACTTGACCCTTTCAGGTTTAGCCTGTTGACAAGTGATACAAGATTGGACAAATTGTTTGACAGTGGATTTCATCTTTGGACAAGCAAACAGGCGCCTCGTTCGACTGAAAGTAACAGGGAACCCTGAATGACCCCCTACCGAACTGGCATGGAAAGCAATCATCATCTGCACTTGAAGTAAAGGTGCTCCTCCAAGCCAAATTCTACCATGGAAGTATAATATGCCATTATCGAAAGAAAACCTGCCTTTAGGATCAGGGGCTAGTTGGAGTTTGGTGATCCAAGTTGTAGTTGATGGATTTGATGAATAGCTGGCTTTGACATCTTCTAGCCATGCATGTTGGCATAAGCAGATTGCAGAGAGAGAGAGAGAGAGATGTGATTATTGTGTTGTCTGCGAGATAGAGCATCAGCTGCTCTATTGTCTGCCCCTTTTCTGTAAGCTATTCGGTACTGCAGACCCAACAACTTAGTGAAAGCTTTTTGTTGCCAAACTATGGTCAATCTTTGCTCTTCTAGATGCACAAGACTTTTTTGATATGTTCTGATCAGGAATTCGTGATGTTGCAAATATGGACGCCACTGTTCAACTGCCATAAGGATGGCCAAACACTCTTTTTCATAGGTGGATAGGCCTTTGTTTCTGGCACTGAGTGCTTTGCTCATGTAGGCTATGGGGTGTCCATCCTGTTGTAGAACTGCCCATACACCCGAGTCACATGCATCAGTATCGATGACAAAAGGTTTGGTAAAGTCTGGCAGTTTTAAAACTGGAGTCTGCACCAGTTTCTGCTTGAGCAAGTTGAAGGCAGTGTTTGCTTCTTCTGTCCATACAAACAGGCAGTTTTTCTTGAACAAATTAAAGAGAGGTCTTGCAATTATACCAAAGTGAGCAATGAATCTCCAATAATATTCTGCAAACCTCAAAATGTTGCGGACATCTTTGCTGTTTTGAGGAGTTGGCCATGAGGCTACCTTGTCAATTTTGGTAGGATTTGAAGAAACTCCCTCCTTACTGATGACATGGCCTAAATAAGCAATTTGTTGCTGACCGAAAGAACACTTTGATCTCTTCACTTTCCATTAATCTTTTTGTAGCAACTTCAATACCTCAGAAAGGTGTGTCACGTGTTCCTGCAGAGTTTTGCTATAGACGTGAATATCATCAAAGAACACCACGACACATTTGCGTAGCAGCGGTTTGAGGGTTGAATTCATAGCACCCAAGAATGTTGTTTGTGCCCCTGCCAAACCAAACGGCATTACAGTGTACTCCCGATGGTCAACATGTGTTTGAAATGTCGTTTTCAGTTCTTCCCCTGGAGCCAATCGAACTTGATGATATCCTGCTCGCAAATCCATCTTAGATAACCATTTTGGGCCTGCCAGCTCGTCAAGAAGTACATCGATTATAGGGATAGGAAACTTGCTGACTATAGTCATGGAGTTCAAGGCATGGTAATCCATGCACAGTCTCCATTTACCGTCCTTTTCTTGACTAGAATTGCTGGTGAGGAAAAGTGGCTTGTACTTTCCTGTAAAATCCCAGACTGTAGCAATTCCTGCACTTGTGTGTCTATTTCAGATTTCAACTCCGGTTTGTGCCTATATGCTCTGATGTAAACCACCTGTGCTCCTTCCATAAGTGGGATGCGGTGGTCACGGCTGCGACAAGGTGGTAAACTGGTTGGCTCTGCGGAAACTTCAGAGAAATTATCCAGAACATGTTGAATATCATCAGGTATTATTTCCTCAACATGTACAGTTCGATCCAAGGCATACACATGAATCAAATGTGCTACAGCTCCTAATCTGCAGATGCTTTGTAATTCAGTTGAAGATATAGCAGAGCATTGGATTTTTGCATTCTTGTGGCCTGTTAAAGTTACTGCCCCTTGTCAGTTTGTATCTTCAATCTTTTTGCTATCCTATCAATATCCGGGTTATGAGCTTCCAGCCAGTCCATTCCCAGGATAGCGTCATAAGACCCCAATGCTAAAAGTTTCATGTCTGTCATGAAGGTATGGCCCTTTGAACTCCAAACACACTGAGGAATAAAGGTTGTACACCTTTGCGAAGAACCATCAGCCACTTGCGCCCTGCAAGGTGTAGGCAATTGTTGAGCTCCTGAAAGAGTGTTAGCAAGCTGTTTGTCGTTGATAAATGATGTAGAACTGCCAGAATCCACGAGAATGAGAATTTGATGACCACCCAGACTAGCATGTAACTGTATCACAGCAGAAGCTTCTCCTGCTAGACCATTCAGGGCATGGATCGACAAAGAGCACAAGATTTCTTTCTCTGAACTGACTGGACTGCCACTACTAGGAAAAGGGTTATAGGGAGGTTGCCACTTTGTGGCGCACCATTAATTGGTGCGCCACAGAATTATTTCTGTGGCGCATGGACGATCGTGCGCCACAGAAATTTCCGACTTTCTGTGGCGCATCTTTTGCCCATGCGCCACAGAATGTAAAAATTCGGTGGCGCATGTCCACAGATGCGCCACAGAAAGCCAGACTTCTGTGGCGCATGAGACACCATGCGCCACAGAATTCTTGTGGGTCCCACGTGCAATCATTGGGCCAAGGTCCATCTGGGGAAATTCTGTGGCGCACCGTGGCTGGTGCGCCACAGAAACCCAACTTTCTGTGGCGCATCCAACACCATGCGCCACAGAAAGTTGGGTTTCTGTGGCGCACCAGCCACGGTGCGCCACAGAATGTTCACTTTCTGTGGCGCATCAAACACCATGCGCCACAGAAAGTTGGCCCAGATCTACAAAAAGGTGGCACCACCCTTTCCCCATGCATGTGACCTTCTTCATCCTCCCATCTAGCTCGAGCTCCTCCTCTCTCCCATGCCATTTTGACCATCCTATTCTCCATTATTTGTTATTAAACCTAGTTTATTTGATATATAATTGGTGAGGGCTTGGGGAGAGCCTCCATATATATTCTCCTCCTCTCTTTTTGTCCACAATTTTCTCTCCATCACCACACACTCTCTCTCATCGATCACGGTCACGTCTCGGCAACGGATCTAGATCTACTAGGTGGGTATTGTTGGATGGATGTTTGTTAAAGGCATGAGAAACTTGTCGGCGGGCGATTGTGTGTGTGGTTTGCATGAAGCAAACTATTGTTGAACGGATCTATGCATGAAACTTGTGTGTGTGGTTTGCATGAATCTTTGCTTGCGCCGGCGTGGTGCATGGATGTTTGCCGAAATGTTGATTCATTTCCATTTCGGTAAATTTTTGCACCACATATGTCCTACTTTTAGGGGAAGTCATGCCGAATTTTTTCGTCGAACATTTCCGACTTTCCGATTTCCCGCATGAGAAGCTTGTATGTGTGTGTGTGCATGTTGCGGTTAATTAATTCTAATTAATAACACATACTCTATATGTATACCGCGTAGGCGACCATGGTCATCAAGATGAGCTCCAATCGAATCAACAACTACAAGGAAGAAGCGAAGGCGGAAATGATTCGGTGCAACGGGCGCCAGATACGATGTCCGTGTAGAAGTTGCAAATTTGTGAGATGGATCGACCCTGATTCCGGACAATTGGAGGAACACCTGCTCAGGCGCGGTTTCATGGAAGGCTTCAACCAAGCGCCGACAGCAAATGTTGCGCCTGAAGACGAGGGCGGGCAAGATGATCGTGACGAAGGAGATGCCGACAGACATGGTCATGATGGTGGTGGAGAAGACGCGAACACGCCGCAGAGCTCGCTAATGTCGGCCTTGATGGAGTCTCATGTTCAAGAACTGCTCCTCAAGAACGCGAGCACCGTTAGAGAGAAAGCCAAGCTGGCGCAAATGGAGATAGACGGGAAGACTCCGTTGTATCCTGGGTGCCGGCCACAGGATACGCGCTTGCAAGTAACGCTTGATGCTCTGGAGATGAAGTCGGGAAACAAATGGACCGACGCGAGCTTCAACAAGAACATGCAATTCTTGCACGAGCGTCTTCCCGAGGGGAACACATTGCCAACTAGTATCGAGGAGGCCAAGAAAGTCGTTTGCCCTCTTGACCTACCGCACGTTAAATACCACGCCTGCATCAATGATTGCGCAATTTATCGGGGCGAGTACGAGGACAGAACCACATGTCCGGTGTGCGGCCAAGGACGGTACAAGAGCCGTGGGAAGAAAGTTCCTCGAAAAGTGGTATGGTACTTTCCTATCACTCCCCGTCTGCAGCGGTACTTCGTGGACCCTAAGGAAGCAAAGCTCATGCAATGGCACGCGGAAAGGGAGAAGCCCGAAGAAGATCCGGAGAAGGGCAGGATCCTTACACACCCTTCAGACGCTAGCCAGTGGCAAGAGTTGGACGCCGTCGGAAATTTCGGAGGCGACGCAAGGAACGTCAGGCTCGGTATGAGCACCGATGGACTCAATCCGTTCGGCAACCAGAGTAGCACGCATAGCACCTGGCCCGTGTTTGTATGGCCTTACAACCTTCCCCCGTGGTTGTGCACGAAGCAAAGGTACATACACATGAGTATTCTCATTCAGGGGCCGAAACAAGCAGGTGTCCACATACATCTGTATCTCGCGCTGTTGAAAGAGGAGTTAGCCACGTTGTGGGAGACGCCAGCCCGTACGTGGGATGCCTACACTGGAGATTATTTCGACATGAGAGCCGCGTTGCTCACGACGGTGCAGGACTATCCTGGTTGCTCATATGTATCGGCCCAGGTAGGCCACGGATTCTGCGCATGTGTCAGGTGCATGGATAAGACCCCGCATCTCCAGCTACCAAGGAATCCCGGGTCTTCGAAAACCGTGTACCCAGGGGCTCGAAGGTGGCTTCGCATGGATCACCCGTGGAGAAAACGCGGTGACCTGTTCAATGGTAAGGACGAGATCGAAGGAGCCCCGAGCCCGAGGAGCGGCACAGAAATCGACGAGCTGTTGAAAAATTGGGAGGAGTGCCCCGCGCCGGGAAAGAAACGACCGAAGGTAGATCCGCTGCTGGGTGTATGGAAAGCGAGGTCTGTTTTCCACGACTTGGAGTACTGGAAGGTCCTCAAGACGCCACATAGCCTCGATATGATGCACATTACGAAGAATGTCACCGAGGCTCTGCTTGGCACTCTTTCCAACATGCCGGAAAAGACCAAGGATGGGACGAAAGCAAGATACGATCTGAAATGGCTTGGTGTCAGGAAAGATCTTCAGGCTCCCGATAGCGATGACGATGATGATGATGATCAGACGGAAGGGACTCAAGGTCGCCGCAAAAGGGTAAAGAAGAACACTGTGGTGCTTCCCGCTACGTGCTTCACTATGAGTCCGGAGGAGCTCGAGCAATTCTACATGTGTCTCCTAGGAGTCAAATTTCCTCATGGTTACGCGGGGCAGATAAGCAGATATCTGGACGGAACGAAGAAGAGGTTTAGCGGGATGAAGTCTCACGACTGTCACGTGCTGTTGACGCAGATACTTCCCGTTGCGATTCGAGGGATAATGGACGAGCACGTCCGTGATACGCTGCTTGCCCTTTGCAACTTTTTCGACGTCATCAACAGGAAGTCGATCGGCGTGAAGCAGCTCGACAGGCTAGAGGAAGAGATCGTGCTGATACTATGCGAGCTCGAGATTTACTTCCCGCCAGCATTCTTTGATATCTGCGTGCATCTCCTTCTCCATGTCGTTGATGACATCAGGCAGCTCGGGCCAACGTTCATGCACTACATGATGCCGTTCGAAAGGATGAACGGTGTCATGAAAGGATACGTCCGCAACAGGTCCCATCCAGACGCAAGCATGGCCAAGGGCTTTCTAACCTACGAGTGCATCTCCTTCTGCCAGAATTATCTAAGCACCGAGAACCAGGATGTTGGTCTCCCCACGAGGAAACACTTCGGCAGGCTCAATGGATATGGTCACCGAGAGGGCACCAGCTCAACCTTTGTCAGCATGCAGGGTCGAAAGGACGACTTCGACAGGGCTCACCGGGTCGCGCTACAACACTTACAATTGATCGAAACTTGGGTGGAACAGCACAAATGCTTACTCGAGCAACATTACATCAAACTGGGCCGGCCGAGGAAGAAGGGAGACGTAACCAGAGCGCACAACTCTAGCTTCACGCGTTGGTTCAAGCAAAAGCAACTGGAGCTAGCAAAGAACAAAGCACCATCTACGGAAGATGAAAGACTCATATTCTCCTTATCACGGGGTCCCTCGCACAACGTAAAGACCTATCAGGCGTACGACATCAACGGCTACAGATTCTACACCGAGGAAAAGGACAAGAAGTCGGAATATCAAAACTCAGGAGTAACTATGCTATCCTACGGCGATGAGGAGGCTACTGTCAAGGAAAGATACTTCGGAAGGATTGAGGACATATGGGAGCTCAACTACTGTGGAGAGTTGGTGCCAATGTTCCGTGTAAGATGGGCCAAGGACGTCGTCAAAGAAGGCCGGTATTTCACCACCATGGTAATACCCGATGCCAAATCGAAGAACGCCTCCGCGAAAAATGAGCCATGGGTACTCGCTAGCCAAGTTGAGCAATGCTTCTTCATTACCGACCCGTCAAAGCCTAGCCGTGTTGTCGTGAGGAGGGGCAAGAGGAGCATCATCGGAATGGAAGGAGGCGCCACCGAGCAAGACTTGGACAACGAGCCAAAGATCGAGGAGGAATTCGACAAGTTCTTCGACATGCCTACTACTAGTACACAAAGAAGGAAGACCTCCCTACCTACCAAAGGTTGTCCGTTCACGCGAAGAAATCTCAAGGTCACCGGCCTAAAGTTTTCAACCGCAAAGAAGGGAAAGAAAGAATCTAGCTCGCGGAACCGAGACGAAGAAGAGACTTTTTTGGTGTTTTAATTTGTGTGTGTGTGTGTGAGAGACAATGCAATGCAAGCATATATATGTATGAGACATTGTGTGTGAGACCATGCAAGACCATATATATGTATTCAATGAATTCAATATGTACCAAAGACATTAATTATGTGTAGTTTTTGAACCAAATTTAACCAAAAATATTTGAAAAGAAAAAAAAAATAAAAAAGTGAGCAGCCAGGATTCGAACCTGGCTTGCCCAGGAAATTGAAGTGGTTGGAAGCACTGGGCTGTGGTGTGTGTTTGTGTTATGTTACAGCAGCACAGCTTTTTATTTTATAGACCAGCTATTCTGTGGCGCATCCCTCAAGAGGTGCGCCACAGAAATGTTGGGCACCCACTTACATGTGGGCCCTCCCCGCGCTGCCTCTTCCTTCCCCAATTTCACAGAGTACTCAACCCGCTCCCGCGCGCGCTCTCGTCCCCGACGACGGCGACCTCCCCTGCGCCCGACGCCGCCGCAACTCGCCGCCCACCCTGCGCACGGCCCGCCCTCATCGCCAGCGACCTCCCCTGCGCCCCGGCCGCCCCCGCCCGAGCCGCGCCGCACACCGCGCCTGGCGACCTCCCCTGCGCCGTCGTCGCCCACGCCGCTCCCTCTGCCGTCATCGCCCGCGGCGCGCCCGGCGACCTCCCCTGCGCCCACGGCCGCCCCCTCCCTCCCCCCTCCCCTTCCCTGCCTGGTGAGCTTTCCCTCTCTTCCTCCTCCTTCCCCTCCCAAAACCTGCACGCAACGTGTTCGACAAAAATGCTAGTCTATGTAGTTCATACGGGTCCGGTTCAAACCAACGTGTTTTGGTGTGTGCTCTGTTGCTAGCACTAGTGCGGGTGCACTAGGCATTTTCTGTTGACTGCTCTGCTCTATTTTCGGCAGGAGTCCAGCTAAAGATCGTTGGCCTCTTATTTCTATGCTTAGATGCAGTTGCTGGTAGTTGTATCACAGTACTAGGAACGAACCAACTGTACAGGGGTTTTAGATAAAGTGGAAACAAAACAGTGGACTAAACTGGGAACAGAGGAACCGCAGGAGATTGTTGGAGAAATGGAGCGGTTACACGAGGAACACACAGGGAGAAATTGAGAGAGAAGAAGACCAATTTGGTTTTATATTATGTTCATTCACTGCTATGCCAGGGGTGACTGTCGATCATGTCTTGCGGATCTCCATTCCCTTGCACATTAACATGCATGAGACTTTTGATTGCCATGTAGTAATACACTAGCAACTTACCAATTGCATCATTTGTTCATTTATGTGTTCCTTTTCATTCTATGCTCCTGATTAGCATGTCTGATTCAGAAATTGTTCCCTGAAATTTATTCCCATTAAATATGTCCTTGAGAGCTTAGCAGAGAAATAGTAGCTATTATGTGCCCCTTTACCTTATTCATGGTTGTTGCTTGAAGAAAGGGTAACGAGGAACTGCATTTAATTTATTGGCCCGCTTACAGCACACGACTTATATTGCTGTCGTGGACCACATATTTGATCTTAGGGGACCAAATTGTGTAATGGGCTTCATGGTGTCCCCTTCCATGTTCTTAGATATTTCTACATAACAGCTGTGGTTCATCATATTTTTTTTGGTTGTACAGGTGCAGAGGTGTGTGCAGCTAGGCAAGAAGACGCCCCTGGTGAGCTCCTGTGACGACCATGTACGTGTTCTGTGCTACCACGACCATCGTGTCGTGGTTGTTTGTGATACTGTTGCCGGCCATTATTTGTGAAATGCTTGTGCAGGTACCCTGTGAGGCCCTTGAGATTGCCGGAACGTCGATTAACTTCCGTTCCGGCAAATTCGGGTACTCCATATGTCCTATTTTTAGCAAAGGTCATGTCAAAAAATTTCGTGAAATTTAGCATGACTTTGCTAAAAATAGGACATATGGGGTATTGCGGCTAATGCATGGGCCGGGGTATCTTAGTACTAAATTAAGTGATGCTTTTGTTATATTTGTTGTACTAACTTTTTTCCTCTTTTTCAATGCAGTGCAAACATGTCCTCCGAGGCCGGTCCTTCTAAGCACATGAACGTCGAAGAACAAGCTAGAGAAAAGAACAAGTCGTTCTGGGAAGTGAACCCAGAGATGGAGGATGCGGAGGCCGCCGAACTGGCTCGTGACGGCGATGGTGACTTTCTGTTAGGGATGGAGGATGCGGAGGATGCGGAGGACACCGACGGAGATGGGGACGCAACCACCACCACCGAGGGCGGCGACCACACGGATGTCGGGGGTGGCGACCACACGGATGGCGGTGGTGGTGGTAACCCGACCGCTAAGAGGCATAAGAAGCAGAGGAAGGACCGGACACCGAATGCGGTGGCCCCCATCACAGACACGTTCACTAAGGTCTCCTTAAGTGGCCAACCACAGGAGCCTAGGAACATCGCAAAAGGGTACGGCATGCAACTAGGGTGCATCCTCCGGGAAACCGTGTCGATCAACACGTATGACCTCAGGAGCGCGGAGAATGAGGCTTTGCGCACACAACTCCTCAAGAAGCTTCACGAACGATACATTTTCCCGGATGATGGAAACAAAAAGGTGGACAACTTCGCCATCACGAAGATGAACACCGCCTTGACCAGCTGGAGAGGCCGGGTGAAGGCGAAGATTGAAAAGGGTCTTAGCTGGGAAGAGATCAGTGCCAAAGAGCCGTACATCGACATAGAAGAGTTCGAGGCATTGAAGTTGTCCTTGGCATCTCCGGAGGCTGAAAAATGGACCGAGTGGGGGAAGAAAATGCGGGCACTGAACTTAGGTAACCACCATTTGGGAAGCGGCGGTTACGCAGGAAAACAGCCCGTTTGGGACAAGGAGGATGCCGAGGTTGCGAGACTTGGGAAGGAGAACATGTGGCATAAAATCACGGACGAGCAAGTTAGGAACTTTGTTCGGTCCCGCTACTATCTGAAGCCGGGGACGGGGGAATTCGTTACCGACTATAAAGATGTGCTGGATTTCGAGAAAACGCTGGTAAGGAACTTAATTACCGCGGATATCTCAAAGTCCATTTGCGTTGATTTCTACATGGGTTCACGTTTATTTCCTTTGTCCGCAGGAGGCTGAGTTGAAGGCTGAGGCTGAGGCCGGCCCGTCGTCCCAGGAGGCTCAGGCCGGCCCGTGGGACACGACTTTCAACCGGGCGATGAACGTTTTCAAGGGGAGGGACAAGTCAAAGCCGCCGACGTCAGCTGGCCGTGTGACCGGCTTTGGTACGTCGATGAAGTTCATCGAGTACTACAGCACGGACACCGACAAGAAAAAGGAGAGGAGGAAGCCGGCTAAAGATAGAGCCGAGGTTCTCGAGCTAAGGAAGAAGCTGGAGACACTAGAGAAAGAAAAGGTGGACTCTACCATGGTGGACAAGCTAGTGGCCGAGAAGGTGAACGAGCAGCTCCGGACGATGTTACCCCCTGGGTTGATGGAGGGGTTAGCTGCCTGGAACGCGAGAGGTCAACAGGGGCCGATACACGTGCCCAGCTTCGCCGGCAGCACCTCCAGCAATAACGTGTCGCCGGTCCTGGTGACCCCACCGGTGCTCCCTGTCGTGGATCAACATACACCAAGGCCGGAGAATAATGATAATGCGCACGAGCGGCCGGAGAATGATAGGCCGGCCGCCGGCACCGGCGCCCTTGTCTCGACATTAGCCGAGCTCGACGCCATCACCAAGGTAACTAATTAGTTAGTCCGCGACATCTTCTATGACTATATATGCCTTTGATGACTGCCATATCTCATGCATGGTGCCCAACATGTGTTGACTCCCAGGACATGCCTTGCATACTCCTGCATAGGGTGGGGGTCGGCGGCGAGTTGAAGGAAGTCGCAACGGCCAAGATCATACAACCTTTGACCCGCGATATGCACAACACCCGAATGAGCGAGGTCGTGATGAAAGTCAATGTGAGCGAGGTACTGCCTGAGTTCCATGACATCGACCCCCCCACGCAACCTCCGGGAGCCGAGAAACACATGAAGCTTGGCGAATGCGGGAAGTGGATGATGGAATGGCCGAAGACCCAGATTCGTCTTGGGGATGTTCTTCATGGGGTCAGGCGCACCGGCGGCGCCACCTCGAGGCCCCGGCCCCAGGTCGTTCGGCCCCCGTCGAGGCGGCCACAAAAAGCTGTTGCGGATGAACCGGCGCCACAAGCAGCCGTCGCCACCACCCAGAAGGAACCGCCGGTCGCCGCCACCACCACCCAGAAGCTACCGCCGGTCGCCGCCACCACCGGCCGGAAGCTACCGCCGGTCGCCGCCACCACCGGCCGGAAGCTACCGCCGGTCGTCGCCGCCACCAACCGCCACAAACAGTTGTTGGGAACATCTTCACCGCAACCGTCCAAGGTTAGTTCTGACTTTCCGAATTCCCCGACTTTCCGACTTTCCCGACTAACGGATGTGCTATTGTTTATGTTTAGGACAAAGCCGTTGCACCTCAACTTGGTGGCAACGACGACAATGAGGAGGAGGAGAATGATGTCAACGTCGATGACTACATCAACACTGGCGCCTGCATGGATGGTATGTACATGCCTCTTGTGGATGAAGAACCCTTCCGCGACCACCGCGGTCAACCTGCTCGTCCCACTTCATGCACACAACGCCTGGCCTTCACCGACACGCCTCCGGATGCCGGCGATCATCAAGCTCAACCGGGTAACATTTTCAGCCCTAACACACTGAAAGAAACTGTTAAAGCGGGGTTCACTTCACCCCCACAATCCACAGAGATGAAGAACAAGAAGCACAGGAAGAGAAAAGGATCCTCCACCTCTGCGAGCCAGCCAGCTCCTAAGATCCGGGGTCTTGAAGACACGATTCCACCCCGTGCGGATGGCTTCCCCCGAGTTCATGAAGCTGGTAAACCTATCTTGTCTGGGGACTTGCTCCGCCTTGCAGAAGGACCATGATTGCCTTGCAGGAATCTATCTTGCATCTAGAGGAGCTCCTTCTTAAAGACAAGCAGCCGAGTTACCCGGCGTTCGCGGTCAAGGTGCCAAACGAGCTGGTGGACTTCGTCCAGGAAGACCCCGCGGATGTGTTCTTCATAGCGTACGAGGACATCTTCAAACTCTTTCACACTCAACGGCTGGACTATAACATGGTCCGCCTATATGCGCTCGATATGGCGATGAAGATCAGGAGAGATGATACCCCGTACGTCGCGATAGTGGATCCCTACTACATGCGCGACAGCCATCTAGTGGAAGGATCAAAGACACGGGAAACGGCCACGGAGTACCTCGTAAGGGTCATGCTGGCCAACAAGAGGAAGAACACCCTTCTTCTGCCTTTCTTTTTCGAGTAAGTACACATCCGCTCGCCACCGTCGGATCTTATGCCTTCTTGTACATTTCTTCCATCGCTGATCCTTTGTCCAACATTCTGTTTCAATTGTGTTGAGCAGGGACAAGTACTGCGCACTCATCTACGTATCCCCGAGGTGGTCCATTGCCACTTATTTGGACTCGGGGAATAAATCCACGCCGAGACGATACACCAGAATAAAGGGTGTTCTCGATGACGCTCTCGAGGCCTATGCCCAAAAGGGCGGCCCCTTCCATAAGAAGTCGGAATTCTTCACGGAGGAAAACACACACAAGTTCCAGCATGGGACCGGCTTCCATTGCATCAAGCAACTGGATGGCAGCGTGAAGGAGGCCTACTACGCCCTCCATCACCTTAAAGCGATTGTCCGGGATTACGAGAAAATGAAGATTCCATCTGGTCTCGCAGAATACACCAAAATGGCGGATGCTCTCACCGATGCTGATTACAGAACAGACTTCCATCGCATCCGGCTGCAGTTGTCAACGATCATCCTCGACGATGTCATTCACAAATCAGGGTCCTTCCACTACCCCAGAGGTATTATAGAAGTGCATGTGTAGGGTTATATATTATATATACTATGCTATGAAACCCAAATAGGATAGCCATATGATTTCCAACCATGACAATTGATTGATTGTCTTGCCTCTCTACTTAGATGAATAAATTATACTCTATTTATATCACTAACCAATATATATCCCAATCCATCTTCAGGGTTGTGTCAGAGGGATATCGAAAAACGACTAGAGGCACAGAATGACACCAGGGAGTGGAAGACGAAAGAAGGCTTTCTACCGTTCCCGGCGCCGCTCAAGAAGAGGACTCCATGATCATGCATGCTCCCGCGCTCTTGCTCACCATCATCGCCGATGTGTACTACATTTGATCATAGTTAGGCGGCGAACACTTGATTTGTAATGTGTAGTGTGAAATGATGAAACATTCGGCACTTTTGTGACTATGTGTATATATGTATCTCGATCGGGCACTAAGTAATATGTGTGATGACATATTGATTAATGTGTTTGTCTGTTTATATACCTGTCAAATATACCTGTATTTCTGTATAAACCTGTATAAATCCTGTATATACCTGTATTTGTACAGCAAAACGAAAAAATACCGGTATTTCTGTTTCATATTTCTGTGGCGCACGTTTTTTTTTGTGGCGCACCACTTTCTGTGGCGCACGAAGGAACAGTGCGCCACAGAATTCCTCTGCATAGGGTGCTGCGAGCTATTTCTGTGGCGCACCGCGCTGGGTGCGCCACAGAAATAATTTTTGTGGCGCACCCAGCAATCCTTCCGGTGCGCCACAGAAAGTCAAAAACGTGCGCCACAGAAAGGCCTTTCTGTGGTAGTGTGCCTGCTTCATTGCCTGTCACTTCTTGAGAGGTGAACAGAGATAACAATTCTTCGACGACATGGAGTTATACAGTAGAAGGACACACATGCTCTTTACCCAGCGTTCACCGCATTTGAAGCACAGACCCTTTGCCTTACGATAATCACGCAAGGTATGAATCTTATCTTGAGCACTGTTGCAAGCTGCATCAATTCCTCTGCTATCAGCTGAACAACTAGACAGAGTGCTGGGAGCAGAGTGGTACTGTGTCGAAGCAGGCCGAGCTGGAATCTTGATGAATCGATGCTCCACTTGACGTGGAGCAGACATGCCTTCTCCTTCCGTCACTTCTTGTAATAATGCCAAGGAACATGTCGTATCGAGATCAGTAGGCCTCTACACCATGACCACGGCTCATATATCCGCCCGCAGACCCTCGATAAAATGAGCCAAGAAATAATATGAATGAGTAGTATCGGAATAAGATACTAAATGATTCATCAAAACATGCATCAAAACGCTCAATATACTCTGCTACTGTAGTTGTCTGTTTTATGGTGTAGAATTGTCTTATCAGAAGTTGGTGTCTATCTCTACCAAAACGGATGCACAACAAAGATGTGAAAGAAATCCACTCTAATATAGCTATCTTCTTTTGCACGGACTGAAGCCAAATGCCCGCCGCGCCAGAAAAATGAAGTATGGACATGGGAACCAGTAAGACATGTATATTGAACATCTGAAAATACTGCTCCGCAAGCGTGATCCATAGGTTTGGATTGTCTCCGGTGAATGGTGGAAAAGGGAAGTTGGGCGCGTTGGAACCTAGACCTGCTAGAATCTGACTAGAAACTATCTAAGTTTCAGTAGCACGATCTGAAGGAGTCTGTAACGAGAACATACCATTGGCCGGAGGTGCCGATGATGACAGAGACGATACCACCGGCAGACCCCGTGCAACTTGTCGACGCTGAGGCCATCAAGCCCGTGGATCGCCCCTTGGTTGGTGAATGGGGGCACGGAGGATGAGATGGGCCGTCACCGACCCACTCGCATCTGTTGCAGGTTGTGCGCGCTGCAGATCCGCGACGGAGGCCTGGAGTTTCACAAAGCGAGCCTCCAGATCAGGCTTCCATCCGCACAGATCGGCGAGTTTCGCCGACCGAGACGCAATATTCTGCTCGAGATCGCCTTGCTTGGACAGCATGGCGTCGCTGGTTGTCTGGATCGTCCTCGAGAGGGAAGCTATGTCCTGGCGCATTCTATCCAGGTAGTCCTTCAACGCTGGATCCATGGTGTCGAGAAGCCGACGACGATTTGATGTGAATCGCCTGGTTTCCGGAATTGTGAAGGTGGTGAGGGATCTAGTGGCTGCTGATACCAGATGTTAAGGTATTACTAGCGATAGGCTTCGATTACAGACGATATAGTGGCGAGAATCCGAATTACAACAAGGTTCAAGAGAGGAAGGTAGTTAGAGATACAGGAGACAAGTCTCCACCACCGCAGCCGTCGGGTTCGTGATCCCAAGAATACCGCTCCTCTGTCAGGACAAAGCTTCTTGTGGCAGAAGTTGGCCGCATCAGCGTGTCCAGTCTTGGGCCATGTATTTGCGGTTGGGCTGGACCAGTCCCTTGGGCCGTCGTGGGCTGGGTGAGATGCCCATGTCACTCTCTTGTGTGCTGCATCATGTATTAAATCTTGTCGAAACTTGTAGCTTTATTAATTTATAAAGTTTGCCACTTTTTTCGATAAAATGTAGTTTATTGAACTTATAAGTTAACGCCGAGTTGATAAAATTCATAAAAGATTACACCCAGCTTTTGTATAGATATGATGTAGGAAAAAAATGTGATACGGCGCATACAGTATTAACCATGTTAACTGTTGGTCCTATTGTGTTGAATCATGAGGAGAATAAACTAGACATAGTTCAAGCACCAAGATGCATGCGTGAGCCGGGAAGCTTCTTTGATTTGCCACGTCCAGAACCACACCAGGTTAAGTACGAGTTTGGTTTAATTGCTACAGCTTGGTGCGTGAGTCTTGGAGATTGGATCGCAATGCAAACCAACCTATGGTTTGATGGTTAGCAGGGTGGTTGTACCCTCAGCCCACCAGAGTTCAAACCATAGGTTTGACATCTGTGTGTTGCATTTAGGCGGAATATTCTTTCAGTGGGAAGCGACGTTCCCGTCGACAGAGAGGCGCCCGTGGTGACTTCGTCAATCTCAAGACTCGATCCGCCGGCTCAGTATTTCTGAGGTGCTCACAGGGGTAGGGTATACGTGCGTGCGTTCATAGGGGTGAGTGTGTGCGCGTGTATGTGAACGTCTGCGTTTGTACTGTGTTTCTCAAAAAAAAAAGATTGGATCGCAACCAATTCAGATTTCTTGTTTCTATTTGTGCCGGTCAAAGAGAAAGACAAGGAAACAAACGATGCTGCTATGCATAAAATCAGCTGCTATTTATTTGGGATGCTACGACCATCAGATAAGAAGATACGCAACATGAATCCATTGCCGTGGGACGTGCTGTCATTGCAGGCCTGCGGTTGGGGTCCACCAGAACCAAGTCGACAAATAATAAAGATGGCGCATATTATTTTGGTTTGTTATATTTGGTACCTGCCGAGATGTAAAAGGCAGATACTATTTAAATTACTAGATATCAGGATCAGGATCGTATCAGGGATAGATGAGTTAGTTTGTCGGTCAAGTTAGGAGTCCAACTACTATATAAGGTCAGGTATGTGCGCCATGTAAAAGGCAGATTTGAGTTATATGAAATAGACACGATGTGTGTTTGGGGTTGAAATCCTCGTACCGAGTTTGGGGAAAGCTGTCCAAAAATCTCTAAGTTTCTTGAGAAATCTTTGCAAAAACCTCTACTGGCGTGTGAGATTCTGCGACGCGTAGGATATTACAAGCTGAGCCTATACGGTTCGTCCACGTTATTCCTTCGACTAGAAGGGTTGGCGTGTTGTTGCTGCGGCATTTGTGATTGTCTTCATAAACCCACGATTGCTACTTGCTGCGATGGAGTTTTGTGCCGTGAAAGATCGGGCCAACAATGGATCGAATCTCGCCATGAGGTTCGCTCCACATCATCTGGTATCAGAGCACCATGTTGCTCACGGCACTGTGGAGGAGATGGTCAGCGCGTCATCATCGAGGAGGAGCTGCTGGAGGTTGTCTAGCGATTTCATGCTGGAGGAGGAAGGCTACGGTGCCGAGCTTTTTCACACCTACTGTAAAGTAGGAGAGAGAGCTTGCGCCACGACGATTGACCATGATAGTGCGATCAACGCGGTCGGCGTCGACATGGTGGAGAAACTGGAGCTGTCGACGACACCACATCCACGACCCTACTCATTGAGGCAGTGCCACGACAAGCTCGACATCACGCATCAAACTATGGTACAGTTTTTCATCGGAAAATTTTCTTGTGAGATTTTGTGCGATGTGATGCCGGTGCCCATGGGTTCGTGTTATTTGCTGCTGGGAGAGCCATGGTACAAGGAGAACAAAGATTTGTACGACTATCTTGCTAACACATACACTGTCACGCGAGACAAGATGTACGTTCTCAGGTCCATGGAAAAGAAGGTTTTCAGAACATGGAGAAAGGATAGGCTGCAGATGTTGAAAGATGAAGAAAAGTAAAGAAACAAGAGGCTGAAGCTGCTGCAATTTTTTCAGCGTCTGTAAAATCAAGAGACCTCGTTGTTTCTTTGGACACTGACTTGAAACCGAGGACGGTTTCATTTGAAGAGGGGGAGGATGATACGGCGCATACAGTATTAACCATGTTAACTGTTGGTCCTATTGTGTTGAATCATGAGGAAAATAAACTAGACATAGTTCAAGCACCAAGATGCATGCGTGAGCCGGGAAGCTTCTTTGATTTGCCACGTCCAGAACCACACCAGGTTAAGTACGAGTTTGGTTTAATTGCTACAGCTTGGTGCGTGAGTCTTGGAGATTGGATCGCAACCAATTCAGATTTCTTGTTTCTATTTGTGCCGGTCAAAGAGAAAGACAAGGAAACAAACGATGCTGCTATGCATAAAATCAGCTGCTATTTATTTGGGATGCTACGACCATCAGATAAGAAGATACGCAACATGAATCCATTGCCGTGGGACGTGCTGTCATTGCAGGCCTGCGGTTGGGGTCCACCAGAACCAAGTCGACAAATAATAAAGATGGCGCATATTATTTTGGTTTGTTATATTTGGTACCTGCCGAGATGTAAAAGGCAGATACTATTTAAATTACTAGATATCAGGATCAGGATCGTATCAGGGATAGATGAGTTAGTTTGTCAGTCAAGTTAGGAGTCCAACTACTATATAAGGTCAGGTATGTGCGCCATGTAAAAGGCAGATTTGAGTTATATGAAATAGACACGATGTGTGTTTGTGGTTGAAATCCTCATACCGAGTTTGGGGAAAGCTGTCCAAAAATCACTAAGTTTCTTGAGAAATCTTTGCAAAAACCTCTACTGGCGTGTGAGGTTCTGCGACGCGTAGGAGATTACAAGCTGAGCCTATACGGTTCGTCCACGTTATTCCTTCGACTAGAAGGGTTGGCGTGTTGTTGCTGCGGCGTTTGTGATTGTCTTCATAAACCCGCGATTGCTACTTGCTGCGATGGAGTTTTGTGCCGTGAAAGATCGGGCCAACAACGGATCGAATCTCGCCACGAGGTTCGCTCCACATCAAAATGTCACAATAAAGTCGGGCACTTTGATGCCTCTTTTCTAAAAAATAATAATAAGCAGGCAGCCAGCTATCCAACCCAAGAGCACTCATTGTAAGTTGTATCCCTGTGCCTGTCCGGTAGCTAAACAAGGCAAGGGATTACAGGGTAAACGTATCCGGAGGTGTCCCCTTGCGCGTTTTGACAGCGGGCTACGGTTCCTCGGCCATTTGAAGCTGTGATCGCCATTTGGTTGACGTGGATCTCCGTGCAGCTTCCGCTGTCGCTGCAGTCAAACGCGATGGCCGTCTTCTGGCTTGAAGTCCCGTTCAGGTTCGTGTACGTTATGTTGCTCAGCACCACTGACCCCTGTAAATTAGATGCAGAAACAAATTACTAAGCTACAGTAGTACTGTAACCACACACATCGTCCCAGCTCTCTTGAACGTTCGATGTAAGCACAATTCAGGAAGACTTAATTTTACCGTATTTGGGACGTCGCGAAGATCTTCGTAGAACTGGTCGATCACCACGGGATGGTCCACGTTGGTGAAGTTTATGTTGGTGAAGGAGATGGATTTCGCGTAACCGTTCCCACCCTGTAGTGCGAACAAATTAAGAACCAATCATCAGAATCAGCTTGCTCATCGTAAGAGAAAGCAGTCGGCGCCTTCAATTTAGTATACCTGCCATGTCTTGATCCTTGCTCCGTTCATGGTGTTGATGAAGTGGACGTTTCTCACATCGATGTGCTCCACGCAATCGTTTGCGCCGTTCTTGCCCAGACTCCCCACGCTGGCAACAAAAACAAGATGTGCTCCACGCAATTAACCATTACACCATTTCATCTTCAAGTACTTGACCCATCGATCGTCAGTAACAATCTTTTCGTTACCTTACACCGTGACCGGGTCCGCACACGACCCCGTCGACGGTGACGAAGCGGCTCCCGGGGCCGATGGAGACGCAGTCGTCACCGGTGCCGATGGTCGATCCGGTGATGCGCACATCCTCGCTCCGGTCGACGTGGATGCCGTCGGTGTTGGGGCTTTCTCCCGGGGCGGTGATGGTGAGCTGCGTCAGGTTGACACTCCTGCTCATGATCAAGGCGATGTGCATCTGCGGGCTGTCCTTGCTGCTGAAATGGCTCAGCTCCGCGTTGGTGCAGTTCATCAGCACCAAGGCCTGGATCCATGGCAATGAGCAACGTTACACGGTCTCGAAGTGTTGATTAGTTCTACTGCCTAGCTAGGGTGTCACAAGAGTTCCAGTTTAAAACATATAGGCTGTCACAAGAATGGTTTGCGTTCAATGTACCGTCGGCGCTTTAGAAATACAATCCTGAAAACAAAAAAAATAGAATAACAGCTGAGTGAAGGTCCGTTAATTATTTCCCTATAAAGACATGTTCATAAATACTTTTTCTTACATCAGGATTGACAAATAATTAAAGAAGTCCAAATCTAAAGAGAAATTAAAAGTTTTTTTAGTTGTTGCAAGAGGTGTCCTGCAGTAGGCTCACATCATCCTCTTTGCACTTGTAGCCCCACCAAGATTCGCCTCTGCCGTCGAGCACGCCGCTGCTGCCGGTCACCGTGAGCCCGTGGACCTGATAGAACATCAACCAGTAGTTCTCCTTCTTCCCGCCCCATGCGGACACCGGCTGCGCCATGATCGTGCCCATGACCTACGACAAACAAAGCAAAGTCCACGGATGAAGCAAACCACGGCCCAGATCGAAGACCAGACCTTGAAAGGCGAACAGTAGAAAATTTCGCCCCCCCCCCCCCCCCCGCCGCGTCGCTCTCGCCAGGGCGACACGGGGGCGACCCGCCCGGACCCTAGGTCAGCCGCCTCCCTCCACCCCGTGCCCGCGCCGCCGCCGGCGCGAAGCTCGCGCGGCCGACGGTGGCGGCGGGGCGTTCTCCTCGCGGCTCCCTTGGCTCCCTGGCGACGGGCTAGGCGAGAACGGCGGCTCGTCGGCGCGCCCGCGTCCTCCTACGGGCGGGCTCCTGCGGGCTATCCCGGTGGCGGTGCGGCGTGCGGCGGCGGCGCTCGGCGAGTGCTGGTGGTTCTGGCGTGGTGGTGCTCCGGCGGCTGCGGCCCGTCCGGGCCCGACTGGGCCCCAAAGGGCCGGGCATCCCATCTCCATCAACCTGTGGGCTTTCGGCTCCAATCCCTGTGGCGGGCGCGCGGTGGCACGCATGGGGCGCATCGCCCCTGCTGTAGGGCTGCAACCCGGAACCATGGTGGTTCTGGGCCCCGGGCAACGTTCCTCTGCCTCTGCCGGCTTGGTGCTCGGCGCGGTGGCTGGTGCTGCGTCCGGCGGCCCTGGAGGATCCGGCGCTTGGGTGATGGTCGGCCGTGTGTGGTCTCCGCGAGGTGCGGTTGGCTGCGGTGGCTGCGGGTGGTGATCGACTGCCTCTTCTGTAGGGTTTTGCTCAAACTCCGGGTGACAACCCCGCACCGGCTTTGTCGTTGCCGGCGGCAGCGCCGTCTTCTTGACGCCGTTCCCTCGCAGGAGGTGCCGCTGTGGAGCCCCAGCACCTACGGTACTCGAGTGGTCTCCGGGTGAAAACCTTGGACCCGGCTTGCCGGCTCGGATGACGGTGTTGTGCCCTCGACAACATAACCTCCTTGGAGGCGTCATCTTGGAGACTCTCGATATGGCTTTTGTTGCGGCGTGTGCTGGCAAGTGTTGTGTTTTGGTGGTGCTGGTGCGGCTAGCTTGGGGCCGATGGTGGTTTGTTGTCCCTCTTTGGCAGGTCTTCGCGTGATCTCGGTCACTTGGTTTGCTTGCCCAAGACCCTCCCATGGCGGCCGTGCAGTGTGGCGAGCTTCGAGCTCTTGGTGACGTCTCGGTCCACCTTTGTTCAATGACGACGCAATTGTTGCCTCCCCCACCTGCTTGTCGTCTTGTTTTCTCGTGGCGGAGCTCCTAGTCAAGGTTCGTGCTAGGTGTTAGGCTTGGCACTCGTTGATTGTGGGTGCTCCTGAGTTGTGCCGTGGGATTCGATACGCACGCCGGTGCGGCGCGCTAGGCTTTTTGTTGAATCTTGGTATTGTGATCCCTCGACAACACCCCTCATCTTCTTGTGCCTCATGGTGGTTCTTGCCGCTCCCTCTCATCGTGAGTGTGTTTTTTCCTTTATCTCTCCTCTTGTAATCCCCGTGTACTCTGGTTCATTTGAACCTATCTTGTAGAGGCTGCAAAGCCTCAAGTCAACTTTGAAATATATTCAGGTGTGGATTTACTCCCCCCTGTTAGAATACATGTACAACACGATTAGAGATAGATTCGGTTTTGTATGACTTGACTTATACTCCAATCCTCTCTACCTCCTTGTACCACTATATATCCCCACGAGGGTCCAATCAATACAACAACAGAAATTAGGGATCTCATATTTTCCACATGGTATCAGAGCGGTTAGTCTCACGACGCCGATCCTAGGTTTCCCACCACTTCCGCATCGCGCGCCGCCCCCGGGGAGATCAACCTCCTCGGGGGCGCGGCACCCGGTTTAGATCAAAGATCTGATCGGTTCTTTAGTCTAGATTAAATCAAATTTCGAATTTCCAGTTTATAGATTAGATCCAGTTAGCCAAATAAATCCCTAAATCTTCAATATACCCTTATCATCCGGCTCGTGGTCCCCGCGGTGCAGCGGGCAACATCCGGCTCTACGTCAACACGGCCACTGCGGACCACGCAGCGGCTACAGGACGACGACACGCAGCGGCAGAGACGCGCGTGGAGGATTTCATCACGCACACATACGCCAGTACGCCAGTCCAAGACCAAGCTCGATCTACAAGCCTCCAATCTGATCGACGCATGAACCAGCACGTCATGCGCGGTCTTCAGCAGCTCTCCAGGCTACATGCATGGAACATGATGAGGTTAGCTTGAAATTGCAATGCACGTGGGCACATGGAATTTTTTCTATGATGCATCAGGCTACGCCAGATTTCATCGACCATCCACACGCCAGCTCCAACACGCCCTCTACATCAAGCCACATCGATCTACACTGCACCGACCGGACTACACCGAGCCGAACCACGACATCGAGCTACATCAAGTTGTACGACTACATCAAGATCATCGTCGAGTTCTACACCGCCAACACAAATCAGCGCCAAGATCTACATCACGCGAGTCGAGCCGCACGCCGCAAAACCCGCCGCCTGTCGCCGCCGCTCCCATGCGAGTCGCTGCCGCACGCCGCCAAAACCCCGACGCCGCCGCAGATCCGCTGCCGCCGCCGCACAATGACACAAAAACCCGCCGCCTGCCTGCCGCCGCTCCCAAGCGAGTCGCTGCCGCACGCCGCCAAAAACCAAAACCCCGCCACCGCCGCAGATACCCTGCCGCCGCCGCCCAAAAACTTCGCCGGCGCTCTGCTAGGGCGATCGCACGATCGCCTCGCCCGCCTGGTAAAAACCCCGCCGCCGCCGCAGAAAATCTGCCGCCGCCGCCCAAAAAAACCCGCCGCCGCCGCAGAAACCCTGCCGCCGCCGCCTCAAAACCCAAAACCGCGCAATTTTTTTGCGCCTTCGGCTCTATCGGCTACACCGACCGCGACAATCTCAACCACGGCTACATCACGCTCGGCTACCTCGACATCAACATCATACACACGTCTACAGCAACACATCGGCAACAACTCCAGTCAGCAGCGTCCGCGTCGTCACTTGCGTCCACGCCACTCCCGCTGTGACTGCGGGAGGGAAGAGAGGAAGAGCATCAGAGACGTAGTTGATGATGACGGAGAGGAGGAACAACGAATGCGCAAGACTTCAAATCCAGTCGCAATCGTCCGCTTCACTCCCGCTACGACTGAGGGGGATGTTAGAATACGTGTACAACACGATTAGAGATAGATTCGGTTTTGTATGACTTGACTTATACTCCAATCCTCTCTACCTCTTTGTACCACTATATATATCCCCACGAGGGTCCAATCAATACAACAACAAAATATTAGGGTTTATACAATTTCCATACCCCCGTGGAAATTCAAAAAAAAGGCGAACAGGACCTGCACGGTAATTCTGGTGGATGCGCAGGGCCCGCTGAACCTGGTGGGGCCGACGAGGAAGATCCTGCCCGCCGGCACGAGCAGCTTCGACGCCGACGTGCCCATGGCGCCGCACGCCGCCTCCCACGCGTGCCCGAACGCCTTGGCAAGTTCAGAAAATACACATTCATTACGTTCGTTAGTGCATGGGACGATCAAAGACGTAGAGAGTTTTCGCTTGAGAGCGCAATGTCAGCTCTGCAGGGAGCGCGTGCGTGCGTACGTACCTCGGTGTCGTCCGTGGTGCTGTCGCCTCGCGCACCGAAGTCCTCGACGTTGAACAGGCGCTCCTCCCAGCCGCCGGCGGCGGCGAGCACGCTGCACCACGTGAGGCCGGCGAGGAGCAGGACGGCCGTCCGGGTGCTGATGATACCCTGAAAGATTAAGTAAACTTGCCTCAGTGCTTCACGCATGATCAGTGTTCAGCGTCACATTAGTAAGTACCGGTAGTTACTACTGAGAAACTACTTTGTTGATGATTGAATCTAAACATAAATTCGCGGGCAGATTTTGTTTTGGGAAATGCACTGATACAAAGCGTGTGTGGAAAAGCTCAAGACCACTAGGCTAATAGTATGACTAAAGACATTAGCAGTACCATTTGTGTAGTGCTCGTAAGATCGTCGGGTCGTGCAACAAACGTTGTAGAGTCCCAACTTTCCCTATAGAAATTCAGGTGGAATCAAATGCCAAGCTCTGTTGGTCCTAAATTTGATTTTGTGGCGAAAACAACCTGGGAGTATATATACTGTGACTTCCACACCGACAATCACCGAAAACCGGAGGCGGCACTCCCTTGTTTTGGTCTCGAAGACTGCCAGGTGATATCATAATCCAACGAACTACCCAAATGAGGCAACATATTTTGTCAGATCGTGTGTAATTCAACGCAACGCTCACCAGTATCTTAGTCCTGATGTTCGCGTCGGCGGAAGATCATGCAGATATACGCTGAATCGCCGCGGAGTGAATGCGTAAGCAATTTCGGTAAAATAAACGTGCGTGCATGTGCTTGTCAAGATACGTGATGGTAGATATGATTTCGGTAAATAAACGTGTTTGCTCGTCAAGATTACATTCTGGCATATACCGAATTTATGAAGGCGTATCCAAAGTTAATGCGGCGACCTGTGCAATATTTATCCTTTTATTTTCTCGGATACGTCATAGTAGTTTGCATTTATGGAAAGTTCGATGCAGTATTGGATCCTCGGACATGGTAGAGTCTCATCCGCTAATTTGCCAAATCAACGCAGTAGATTTTACCTTTTCTAAAATAACTAAAATTATTTCTGGAAGCTACGACGATGCCTCTTTAAGATTTTTTTTGCGAAACACAGTACAACGCAAGCGCTCATATACACGCGCACACACTCACCCCTATGAACGCACGCACGCACACCCTACCCCTATGAGCACCTTCGAGAGACTGAGTCGGCGGGTCGAGTCTTGAGATTGACGAAGTCACCACGGGCGCCTCGCTGTCGACGGGAACGTCGCCTCCCACTGAAGAATATTCCGCCTTAAATGAGAAACACCAGCGTCAAACCTGGGGTTTGAACTCTGGTGGGCTAGGGGTACAACCACCCAACTAACCATCTTGCCACAGGCAAGTTCTCATGCCTCTTTAAGATTCGAGTCGTGTGCATAGCACTGAAATATATTCATATGTTTATTGTGTTTATAGATACTTTTGAAGTAACGCCTTGTCAATGTTACTTGACCAATATAAGTGGATCGAGAAGGTCCAACTAGTAGCTAGGTGTAAATAGGAGTCGAAGTCACTAAGTGTGTGTCGCTCCATATGGAACACCTTGCTCTACGGAAATTATTTAGTGGGGTTTGGGTTGCGTACAGATCGTATAATATCGAGACTTGTGTGCAAGCGGTGGGAGTCAGAGCAGCAATCGTGGAGGGCAGCGAAAGCGGACCCATGGAGTCCTTGAATGTTGGTGCATATTGTTCTTGAGTGTGGTAAGACGCTGACACTAGCCTCATAGACCAATAGTTGTGTGGCTCGCGACATGTCAAACTCAAAGAGCACGAAGCCCCATATATGGTTCGTAATTAATGACAGTTTCTATGGATCAATGATTTCATTTTAGTTGTATATTCGAAGGTTTTTTTATATGTAATGCTTGAATACCATTCATTGGATTCAATTATAAATGTTGAAGATATTGATATGCTTTGAGTATTGGCGTCAAGGTCAATGAAGATGTACTTCTTGTGTGGAACTTAAATGTTGTGTTTAATCTATCTTTTGAGTAAAGGCATGAAAGATAAAGATTTTGAGAAAATGACTACAAGATAAATTCAAGATATGGCTCCAAGGATAGATGATGGTCTCACGTGTTGAACCATGGTTGATCGAGAATACAATTAAGTGAAATATTCTTTATGCATCTCAAGATATTGTGATAGAGCATGAAGAATATACAAGGTTGACCAATGCGAAGTTTAAAACTTGGATCCAATGTGGTCAACACATAAAGAAAATGATCTACCATGTGGGATCAAGTGATCTTCTCATATGGTTAAAAGTGCATGGTTCCCCATGTATGGTTTTGGTAAAATAATAACAATCCCAATGAACTAATATTTTCGTTGATATTTTCATTGAGTTATACTTGAAGGGTTTGTCCATAGGTAATGATTGGATGACATGTGTTAGATTCAAAATTTGATGTCGTGAATATAATGATATGATTGAGTGTTTGACATCATCATCATTTATTCGAATAGATATATTTGATACCATCAAGAAGAAGGTTATATGATCAAGGTGTTATTCAAAGCGGTTATCCAAAGAATGGTTATGTGAGAGTTGACCTTAACAAGTATGTTATGGAGAAGAATATTGAGTGAGAATTCATGTTTACCTTCAATACATCATCATAATGAAGAAAGAAAAAACTATGAAGTTGATCAAGACAGTGTAAAGATTAGAAGTCAACTTGATCAACACACAAAGCGTAGATGATGGACCGAGTGGGATCAAGTGATCATCGTATGGTAGAATTTTTTCTCTTACCCTTTGTGAATTAAACCGTGATATATTTGTTTGGTATTTCTATGTTGGTAAAGGTATGTCTCTATGGGCTTGCATCAAAACAAAGATTCCACGTAGCCCATGAGAGTATGACATTATGTGGTTATTGTCATCATGATTGAGAAATGCAAGTTCAAGAGGAGCATCTCGAAGAGATCATATGCTTGAAAACTGTCATCCTTTGGTAATAATGGTCAAGTGAAAATGTGCCTTTGAGAGGCTCTCTCATAGTGGAGTATGAGAGAGCAATTTGTGAATCTTCATCAAGAGAGCGCTATCAAGAAATGTGTTCCAACTTGAGACGCGAAGGATCGTTATTATCCATCTCAAGTGTATATGCGCAGGGTAAAGGTATAATCTAGATAGATTTTCTAGTTTTCCAAGGTGATTTCTGGAAGATTGGGTTATGGGATCGATAGCCGTAGTATCAAGGGAGCTCTCAAGTGAGTAGCTTGATCGTATCGTTTGTAGAGAGATAAAGCCTATGCGTCATTTTCATCATCTTTCTTAGTTCATATTTTGATTTTCCCTATGTGAGGTTGTGGGGCTTTTCATGATCTTCAAAACAAACTCAAGTTTTATCAAAACAGATTTCGTATGAAAACTTCTTGTGTTTTTATTTTGGAGATTTTGCTGGTTATTGTTTTATAGAGTGGTCTAAAATTTCCCTTTGATCTTCAAAACAAGCTTAAGTACATTAAAAACATATTTTGTATAAGAAATAGGCTCTTCTCTTCGTGGGAAAGCTCGATGAGAATAATGTGAGCCTTTGTGACGTCGATGAGTCGTGTTTGGTGTTCATTGTGAAATCACACCTCAAGGTGAGCCCATTATGGCGCTCAGGTAGCATTATGCCGCCCCACCGCTCTAATAGAGATTAACTTTCATTGGAAAGTGAATTTCAGTATACATCTTCGTCTCTATGTGTCTTGGTTATCTCTTATCTGAGTACCACTATTTATACATTTACTTTGTGATAGACTTTGTGCTTCAAGTTATATATATTGCTATCACATACTTGTTATTGTCTTGTCTAGCATAATTTGGTGGAGAGCATAGTTGAGCCTAACATATTTAGGTTTTGTCCTTAATAAATTAAACGCTAGTTTAATTCGCTTTTCAAGCCAAAACCGTTAGTGTTTTCAATTGCCTATTCGCCCTTGTCTAGGCGACATATGTCCTTTCAAGGATAAAATTTTGTTGATAGCCCTCTGTGCACAAACACATGATTTATATGTTTGGTGTTTTGATGTCGGTTAGTATTTTGCATGGGCTTGCATCAAAATTAATTTTACATGAAGCCCATTAGATTATGATATAGTGTGGTGATTTTCTTCAAGATTGATACGTGCAAGTTCAAGACGAGCATATCAGAGATAATATAATCCCTCCATTCGAGATTAATCAACATCCTAAAAAAATCAAACAAATTAGGCCATCATTATTAGTACTACTTGATCTTGGTAATCCACACACAAGCATATAATACAATTATAGTATCATAGGAATAAAGTGTTCTCTCATTTACCCAAAGATTAATTAAATGACAGCAATGAAATTTGCATACAAAATGTATTTTAGTGTGTGATTTTTGCGTGGATGTGATTTAATGTTAAGATATTACCGAGGGGGTATAATACTGGAAACTGTGTTTCTAATTGCGGAATGTAGATTAAATCGAAACTAAAATCAGGCCTAGGATGTTGATTA